>JAVJIF010033076.1:0-255570 GCA_038442645.1 Agave tequilana
TAAAAATCCCTGAAGAAAGACGACCTATTACTGAGCCCCTGCCGAGGAATCAACTACTGGGATGCCTTTACTGAGACTACCGCTGCTGAGGGTACGATGCCTCCTGAATTGCATCAGGAAATGTGCCCAAGTAGTAGATGGATTCCCCTACTATTGAGGTATTCTTCGGCTTAAATTGTTGCTACTGATGTCACCTCCACAGGTAGACTGCTCCTACTGCAACGATCATCAATGCGTAACTACTGTTGACACCTCAGCTCCTCCCAGTAAGAATTAAACAATCAACTCTTTATACCGTATTTTCTTCTTTAACTCCAAAGCTTTTTCGTAGAAACCTTAGCGCTGACCATTCCACTGCGGGCCATCTCAAGAGGGAGCAACTACTATCACATTGAACATTGCGGGGATTGATGTTCTTTATCTAGCATCATTCAACCGTCGACCCTTTTCCATTGGTGATTTGATGATGACCGCCGAGGCAACGTCTGTACCTTTCATCGTACCAATCTCAGAGCAGACCGGGCTTCAGCTTGAGTTCACCAGCGAGCCAGTTTTCACTCCTGCAACATCTTTAATTCCGACAGTTACTAGTTAAAAGTAATTACCATCCCAGACTCCCCAACGCTGGTTGTTGAACCAGATCCCATGATTACCAGCCCTACTTCTCTGGTAGCCATCATGCTTGTTTTCATGAGACTCCTCCTCGGCTGCTACCTATTTCCTCTATTGCGCTGACGACCGCCTTAACGCCTTCAATAATTGTGACCACTAAACTCACAGAGACTCCTCCTTCAAAGCTTACTCACTCGCCTGGAGTGATAGAAGTGGAGAAGAGTTCGTGGCAAAAATGATTAACACTTTCTACAAGAATCTAAAAAAGATCATCTCTTTGGTGATGAAGGGATCAACCCGTCTGTTTGAGTTTCTGAAGTTGATCCTTATGCAAAACATAGAGACCGTTAGAGATTTTGGGAGAACTGATCAAGCTACCTCTTTGGAATTAATAGTGGAGGATCTCGAGAAAGATGTGGGTGAGTGGCATCGCTTGAATAACCTGGATCTGACCCCATTTTGTTGAGGAGGAGGTTGAGTGTCTCTCGCGCATATGTAGAAGACATGTGTAGAAGCCCACAGGCACTAGAAGCAAGTCTCAGGAGTTAAAATCCCTAGAGGATGAGAAGATCAAGATTGTCGATACAATTAATGCTTTGGACAATGCACTTGCTGATGCTAATGAACAGCTTGAGAAGGTCGAGGCAATGGCATAGAGGGCCAACTTTCTTATATCCAAAATTGAGCGTTGCGCATGGAGGAGACTGCTTGGTTAGAACAGCTAAATGCCCAGAGCAATCAAGTCCTCAAGCTGGAGGCAGAGAAGAAGGCGGTGATAGCAGCGACTCAGGCCCGTTTGGCTCAGCTTACGGCTGTTAACCTAGCAGATCTGAAGTTGCAAGCTCTTGCTAAGGTTAGGAGAAAAAGAAACAAAAACTGTCTTCTCTTGAGAATAAACTCATGTCATATGTAATCAGTTTAATGTATCTTTGTGTATCTCTTCATTTTGAATTAATAAAATATTTTCTTTTGACTCATTTGCCATTTTCAATGTCTTCTTCAGCGTTTGCTTAGTATGCAAGTTCTTTTAAAAGAACTAAAAAGAGTGAAAATTCACCAAGTTGAATTTTCGAAGAAATTATAAATGTGACTGAAATTATTCAAAGGTTAAGAACATGATAAAGTCAGTTAAATATAAGAATCCATTGGGGATTAAAAGAGGGTAGATTTAAGAATCAGTTAGAAATCACTAAATCCAAAAGATTGAGTCTGGAGATCGTCAGAGGTGATAAACTAGACATAACTAATTAGGAATCATCAGACATGAGATTTTGTCGTTCAGAGGTGATAAACTGGACATAACGACAAAAAAGGGTGAAATTGGGTAATCATCGGTTCACAGGTGATGAACTGGACATAACCGATTAGAGATTATAGAACGCGGAGTGTTTACTTTTCAGAGGTGATTACTGGACATAATAGTAAACGAAAATGGAGACTTGGTTCTCTGTCGCTTCAGAGGTGATGGACTGGACATGACAGATTGAGAAGCCATCAAGCTCAGGATTTTTCATTCAGAGGTGATGAGCTGGACATGATAACAAAATGAAAGTGAACTCGGCTTTAGAGACCCGTCTATTCAGAGGTGATGAACAAGACATGATAGACTAAACACACTAAATTTATATTCGCTGCCAGAGTAGTCATATAACATAGCAGCTAGCCCACTAGGAACTGCAAGGGTGAACTGGATCTGGGCACCCGTTAGTTCAGAGGTGATAAACTGGACATGACTAACTAAGAAACACCAGGCTCGCAATTCACTATTCAAGATAGTCTTATTAACTTGACAGCAAAGAACTCCCGATCCTGACGAGAAAGGAGAACAAGGTCATGGACTCATCTGTTCAGAGGTGGCGAACTGGACATAATAGTTTGAGTACCATAGAAAGGGAAGAGTTCTAAGTACCCGTCGGTTCAAGGGTCGTAAACTGGACATAACCGATCAAGAAACATCAGACTAAGAGCCCTACCGTTCGAGGTGGCGAACTGGATATAATGACAAGAAAGTAGTTCCTACCAGAATAGACAATGAAACTTAACTATTTGTCGGTTCAGAGGTAACATGACATAACCGATTAAGAAATCACTAAGCTTAGAATTTCTACCGTTCAGAGGTGACAGGCTGGACATGACAGTAAAATGAGTTATTCCGCTGGAGAATGTGATGTGATACTCCATGGAGAATTTACTATCTCCTTGGAGGAGTTTTTAAAAGAAATTGTCAGAGGTATAATGTTAACTTGACAACCACAGAGTCCACTGGGGACTGAAAAGACTCCGAGAGGAATCTATTAGAAACTCGCTGAGTTAGAAGGATCTCATGCTTTAAAGAATTGTCAGTGGTATAATATTAACGTCACAATCAAGCTAGGGGAGATAGGATGCAAATTCCTTATTAGGATTTCAAAAAGGGATTTTGTCTGAAGTGATCGTGACAAATTCTCCACTTGGGGACTCACCAGAGTGACTTGTTTTAGGTGTGAAGTTAACTTGACAAGGGTTAATGTGTTGTTAATGTAACAACAATTTGAGTGGGCTCGCCATTCTATGGGGAGAATGACAGGTGGAGTTCCAATCTAATGGGGATATTAGCAGGATCTGCCAGGGATATTCAAAAGCTTTAATGTCAGAGGTTTAATGTTAACGTGACGGGTTTGATATGAGTTTCATTTTGTTGGAAAAATAATTACAATTTGATGTGATCATACTATTCCATGGACGAGAATTGATAAGAAACTTTAGTGGAATTGACCGTTCTTTACAAAATATAAGAATATTGTTAGAAAATTCTGCCGAAAAATAGGCGACAGTGCTCTCAAATTTGTTTGGGAATCAAATCGATTCCGCTGGGGATAGGCGAATAATACTCCTAAAATGAAGAAAGAATCAGGTGAAATTTTAACATAACTTATTTGCTTTGTGAATCTACCATTCCATGGAAGGAATTGGTAGAGGATTCTGAAAGAATCAATGTGATCAGTCTTTTAGAATTTTTAGCAAATCCTCAGTTATCAATGGATTTGGTAAGTCTTTACCAACTACCGTTTGAATTGGGCTAGCCATGCTTTTCTCCCTCATTATGATGAGTTGTCAAGGACTTTTCGTTGGCCTAAGGGTTAACTTTTTCCTTTATTCTTAGCCATTAAGAACTTAGGATCATTCTGTTGCCTTATGTAATTTTGTGGGATGTCAATAGCAACTAACGTTCCTCATGGAATCTTTTTTGGTGTCTTTAATGTTGACACCGTGCAATGTTGTCTCCTGATGTTCGATCAGCTTGACTCCGAAAGAATTTCCAATGATTAGAGGTATAGTGTTAACTTGACCATGAATGATATTTCTTCAGGAATTTGCCATTGATGGGCATCATAAGCATATCACCGTTCAGATTTGATAGGCGATATACTTCATTTGAGTAGATTGTCTACTACTACAAACGGTTTCGTCCCATTTAGGTTAGAATTTGGTCTTTGGACTTGTGTGTCATGACCAGATCGTCTGACACCTAAGACCAAATTTCTCTTCTAAAAATTCTCTCTTTGACCTTTTGTTGAAAGCCTTTGAGATTCGAGCCTAATAAAACTCAATACGTTAGTGAGCTTGTAACCACTTCTCATCTAGTGCTTCAAGCTCTTGGAGACGTAACCGATGATTATCTTTATCAGTTATCTTGGTTTCCAAAGCAACATGAAGTGATGATATTTGAATCTCTAAGGGTATAACTACTTCACATCCGTATACCTGAGAAAAAGATGTATTGTCGGTTGGGGTTTGGATCGTAGTTCAATAGGCCCAAAGACATTCACCAAGATTCTCATTCCAATCTCATTTGCTTACGGAATGAACTTTTTGAGGAGCATAATGACTATCTTGTTGAATGCTTCTGCTAGCCCATTGGCACCAGGGTTGTAAGCAGTTGAAACTATATTCTGAATTTGGTACTTGTCGGAGAACCGATAGAACGATTGGTTTGCATATTGGGGACCATTATCGTGAATGGCCCGTCTTGGTTCACCAAATCAGTAGATGACATGATGTCTGATGAAGTTGACCACGTTGGTGGTTTTAACTTCAGTGAGCGGAACGTCCTCTGCCCACTTTGAGGAGTAATCAGCTATCGCAAGGATGAACCAATGACTTCTAACTGACAGAGGACTGATTTGTCCTATTGTATCAATTCTCTAAGCTTCGAATGGTCATGCTGCGATTGTGGGATGAAGCAGTTCTGGGGATCAGTGTATAAAATTCACATAAATTTGACAAGCTTACGCCTTTTCGCATATTTAACAGCGTCAACGATCATACTTGGCCAATATAGCCAAGTTAATGCAGTCGATCATTGAGCTTCGGACCTGGTTAATGAGCTTCAAATATGCCATCGTGAGTGTAACGCCCCGATCCCGCGGGTACGGGAACGTTACTGCGACGTATATACGCAGGTCGGAATTACCCTCAGGTATATACGCTAAGCATCAGTACAGCACGAACCAGAGTACGGAAGCACAGTGGTAACACACAATCTAGCAATAATAACACCAGTACACAATTATCGTAAGGCATAATATAATAGCTCAAGAATATATGATCACTAAGAAGCACAAAAGTAGGATGTACACTATGAAATGCGAGAAAGTACTCACGAGTAGTAAGATAAGAATCTCGCGAGCCGATCAAGGATGCTAGAAGAAAGAGGGTCCGGATAGGCAATTGCTAATCCATGCTCCCCTGCGCCACTCTGATCAGGTACAGCAAGGCCGCCACGGTCCAGTCTCTAGGATCTGGACATGAGGATTCAGGGTTGTTAGCAACCCCAGCGAGTACATATGATAAAGCCAAATGGCGTGCATAACAGGCACACGTGTACATGATCAAGTGATGTGGTCCAGGCATGCAGGTACAAGAAATGACAAGTAATATAAGAAAATGACAGTAAATCTGAGATCAAGTAAATACATGTATATCAATAAATCTGAATCGGAAAACATGCATGGAAAACGGCATAGAGAGCATAGGTACACATAATCATGCGACAAATATATTAACATGTGATAAATACACTAAACACGCGATAAATATAAGTATGGACAAAACAAGTTGTATAAGCTCGGATTATTGATTCGTGGGTGATACGTCGAGGGGATAATCCAAACAAGGAAACTCTCATCTATATACCACATATCCGATGTCACCATCATCTGAATTCATACAACTTGAATTGCCCTCAGGGTAACAGAACTAGAGTGTGTTTGGCGTAATCATGGTATCACAGAGGTCATGTGTTATAAAACAGGGTGTCAACTCAGAGCATAATACTGTAACTAGAGAATATAGGTGTTGCATTTTAATTGATCCAATAATAATAATCAGTACCGTTTGATATTTCAATCGCCTCCCTACCAGCGCCTCACATCACTGATAGTCCATACTAGAGTTCGCACTCTGTATAACTTATCCGGGTCTGATATGTGAGTACCAGGACTCGAATAAAGGAGAGACCAAATGTCACACGTTCCCAATATTATTATTGTTTCTTATGTTCTTATTTATTTTCTCCCCTTTCCCACCGGCGTCCCACAACACCGACAGTTCACGCTGGAGCCTGCACTTCCAGTAGAACTCATCCGAACTCCGATACGCTGGTACCATTATGCGAATATGGGAGAGACCAAATAACATATGCTTCAGGCGTTATCATTGTACATTATGTGTGTGTTAAATGTTGGCCCATGGCCTTCCACTCTAGTTTTGATGATGATCACACTCATGTAGTTATGTTTACTAATATTCTTGTGTTTCTAAGTTTCAGATCATTAACAGGATATTAGTTGGTGATTAGCTTCAACAAGATGTTTAGAAGCTTATCATGATGATTCCGGTGCCAAAGCTTAAAGATCATACCTTTGCACTTGGAGAATCACGGAGTTTTGGAGCAAGTCTACTTGAAGATGAAGATCATCAAGAAGACTTAGGTATCTAGTTTAGATTATGAGTTTTAGATCCATGTGTAAAGCTTAGTTTAGTTGATATGCTCAAGTGCACAAAACACACACGTTTTATGATTTGGTATTTGGTTTTCATGAATAATAGATCAAAACAAGTTTACATATGTTATATGTATAGTAGATGTTTTCTATTTATACATACATGCTTTAACTTGGTAAACAAACTTATTTTGACTATCCTATTCATGTTTTGGAAAAATCAAGTTTGACAAAAATACAGGATTTGTTTTTGATAAAATTTGCAAGACACAAAAATGAATTGATATGTTGATATATTGTCTTGAAATTTTTATCACAGGTTTATGTTTCAATATAAATGACAAAACAATTTTTATGGAATTTTCAGAAAGATAAAAGATTTTTATAAAATATTTTTTTTCCAAAATTCTGACCTTGATTTGTGCTGACAGGCTGGTCGGTCGACCGTGTCGGTCGACCGCACCAAGGGGCCGGTCGACCGACCCGGTCGACCGACGTGCACAGACGTGCACGTCTGTTAGGCACAGATCCGGTCGACCGGGTCGGTCGACCGATGTGAGAGTTCTGCTCTCTGGAAGTTTTCGGTCGACGGGCCGGTCGACCGATAGTGCCCAACGGTCATATTTCTGACCGTTGGCGGTCGACCGGGCCGGTCGACCGTGGCTGTCAGAACTGCCACATCAGCCTAACGGCTAGTTTTCTGTTTTGGCCTATATAAACCCATTCCTTGGGATTTTGGCTAAGGTTTTCAAGAGGAAAATTTACAGTTTTCTGAAGAGTTTAAAAGAGTTTTTAAAAGAGTTTAAGTGCTAAAAAGATTTAATCTTTATTTGTTTTGTGTTTTTGGAAAATCAAAGAAAATAGGATTTGGGATATTTGTGTTGATTTTCATTCTATATCTTTTGGCAAGAATTTTCCCAAGTATTTTTTTTTGTTGCTTGTTTCCAAAACACTTAGTTTCCACTTGAGCTATATCTTCTATCCTAAGTTATTAGGATCTTTGTTTTGTGTGGAAAAAGAAAAGAGAAAAAGAAAGAAAGAGAAGTTTGTGGTTGTGGAACCACTTGTTGTAAACCCTCCTTGCTTTTGTGAATCCCTCTTCGGTAGAGGTGATCGGAGTGGTATTGTGATTGGTTTGTGAGCCTCTTAGGTAGAGGTGGTTGTTGTATTTGGCTACGGGCCGTATCCCTCTTCGGTAGAGGTGGATTGTGGTTGTATAGCCTCGGTGGCTTTGTAAGGTTGAGAGAGGAGTTTGGTACTCCTATAGTGGATTGGGAAATCCTACACGGTGGTGTAGGCGGGGATGTAGAGCTAGGGGCTCGAACCTCGAAACACATCTTGGTCTTTGCGTTTGATCCAATTTCTCTCAACTCTACTCTTTTTTTACATTTGTGCAAGCATCATCCATTCATATCATCATATATACTTGCTTGTGTTTTGAGCATTGTTTCATATTGCCTTGCATATATTCTATTGTAATTCATCTATACTTGCTTGGCTTAATTGTGTGCATTGTATTGCTATCCTTGATTGCTTGGATTGCTTGTGTGTGTGTTTCATCATAGCAATTCATTCTTTACTTGTTCGATCATATCTCATACAACACGGTTGCATTGGCGCACCTCTAACCCATTCAAGGGGAATTGGGAGAAGGAGTTCAGAACCTCGAAAGGGGTATTCGGCTCTTAGTCGTGTTTTGAGAGATCGTTGCATCACTCATATTCACTTAAGTTTAAAAAGATCATTAGATTAGCATTTACACCTATTCACCCCCCTCTAGGTGTATTTCAATTGGTATCAGAGCTAGTGCTCCTGATATTAGGCTTAACATCCTAGGAGTGATCCATTTGCTTGCTAATCTCTTTTTGCATTTGCTTGTTTGCACACATTTAGTTTATACCATGGACTTCATGACCCCACCTAGCTTTGACCCTTCCAACATTCATGTTTGGAAGATTAGAATGACCTTTTTATTTACAAACCCTAGGTCATAAAGTTTACCTTGCCATCACCAAGGAATCCTTCCTTAGTGATAGCAATCATATAGGGGCAAATGCACAAGCCCTTGAGGCCATTAGAAGCACATTACCTAAAGATTATCTTATGCGTGTCTCTAATCTTGATTCCGCTTTTTACAGTGTGGAACAAGTTATCAACAACCACCAACACCACCTCCGAGCTTCAAGCACAAATCCGACAAGAAGAGGAATCTAGTGGAGAGCCGAATCTCAATGCTACATGGTCCAAGGGAATGACTCCCTTGAGGTACAATCGGAAACCCACTTAGATAGTGATGATGCTAGTTCTTCATGTGATGATATTGTTGATCCCCATGCCTTAAATGAAGAACTATCTATTGTTTGTGAAAAATTAATAGAAAAATATAAGATTTTGAAAAAGAAAAGTCTAAAAATTGAAAAAAAAAATATTTGTTTGCATTCTAGACTTGACATTGTTTTGCAAGAGAAAGAGGAGGTTTCTAATGAAAGGGACTCATTGAAATCTCAACTTGATCTTGCACTTAAAGAAAATAACTTTTTGAAAAATAAAAATGATTGCCATGTTCTTTTGAAGAAAAATGAACGTTAACTTCAAAAGTTGAATGTGTTTTAAAAAGAATGATTCTTTGAAAAGAGAAATTGAGTTCATTTCGAAAGAATTAGAAATTTGTTTGAATAAGAATAATTCTTTGAAAAATGATATGTCTTCTCATGTTTGCCATGCTAGGGTAGTATCACACACTTCACCTATTGCATGCCACACCTCTTCTTCTATCAACAATGATATATCCATGCTTAAGAAGAAGGTAGATTGTTTGGGCTCCACTATGAGCCAATGTGCCATGAACCATACACGGTTGGAAACTTTGCTTCGAAAGAAACAAGTTCCATCTTTTATGCATGCACACCCTCCACGGCATACACATGCTCCTCACGGACACCATCACACGTATGCTCATGTGTACACTTGTACACATTGTGGTCGAAAAGGCCATCTAGCTAAATTTTGCTTTGATAGACTACATACTACAAATTTAGCTAAGAAATATGTTTGGGTTAGAAATGAGACTAACCCCCATGGACCCAAAAGACAATGGGTACCAAGACCACACCTCCAATTTTTGATGTAGGTGAGGGCTCTCACATGACGTGAGAGTGTTGACACCTTGGAGTGGATGCGTTCCGGACTTAAAGGAAATTATATGGATGCATCACTTTCAAGGGAAGAGTTGGTGGGAGGACCACCTTATTTTGGAGAATTAGAGAAGTGCCCTCATCGTTTTGGTATAAATCTCTAACTCTCATATTTTTTGTTTACATGCTTTTATGATTCATTATTTATAGCATGTCTCATTTGTTTAAACATATTTTTGATGTCTTTGGATTAGTGTGTAAATTCCATGATTATTAGATCCATGACATACATGTATAGTATTTGAGACACATATGCTCACTTGAATTCATATTTAGTGTTCTCACCGTTTGTTTAGCTATAATGTACATCATGAATCTAATACATGTGAATTTACATAGTAATCATGCTTTAGTTTTATCATGATGACTTTGTATTTGTTTTGATACTTCATGTCTTGAATATGTGTTTAGATGTTAGTTTTCATTAAGACTAGTTATATATTTGTACATAGAGTGGGCTACAAATAAATCTAAATATGTTGAGAGATTGAATGCTTATTTGAACCCATAGATGTGCTAGTATAGTCTAGTTTTGATGATTCATACATTTTAAACTTGTATTCCCATTTTTGAATTTGTTTTGATAAATATGTGTTTCATTTCATGTATATGTTTATTTTGCCAAAACATTAAGATATACATGTATAGCCCTTGAGTCATTTGCCTTCAACGCAAAATCTATTTATGGACTCAATTGTGTTTAGGGATATGTATGTATACTTAGTGTAGTGACAATTCATACATATACCATGAAATAAAATTTGATTGTTTAATGAAAATTTGATTTTTCATGTTTGATGTATTTATGTTTAACTTCATGTATATGTCTATCTAGTTCAAACTAATCTTATACATATACATCCTTTTTGAGCCACGTGCTTTCATGCATCTACTCTTAGTGGACTCGTTGAGTTTTGGATATGTATGTATATGTTAGCTTGCATTAGACATACATATGCCTTGAAGATTAAATAAGTAGTTTTATATGATTTTTCATGTTTTTTTTGATAGAATTATGTTTTAAGGAATAATTGAGCTTAATGAAATATTTTTCATGATTTTGATCTTCACATTTATTTGTACACTCATATCTATTGCTCATGTTTTGTTTCTCATGAGTTATGCTTTATTGATTAGAGTGATGATTATCATGTGATTTTCATGCTTTATGAAAAATAACTTTGTTTTATTCCTTACTTGAAGGACTTCGTACTAGTTAACAAGTTTTCCATTTAACTAGTTGCGGTGTTCTTCATTTTGGTAGAGATTTTCAAACAAACCATATTTTCAATCTATTTTTGAAAACCCCTACCATCTAGGGCGGTAGGATGGGAGATCATGTTTCATGTATGCCTTATATTGAAAATCTTTAAAACTTGAATTATGATTGGGTGGTAGATAATATGATGTATACACTTGAACTTATTGTTATGTCAATTGGTATCATTGAACTCTTTCAATTGGTATCATTTTGATCTTCTTGTATACTCATATATGTTTTGTATGTATGTATGCTTTAAATTCCAAGTATATCAATTTCTATTGGTATCTATCTTTCATACATATATATGTTTGTGTTTATGCTAGTACTTGAGTTTCAATTTGTTTAAATTGATTACTTTTAAATTGTTATCAAGACTATGCATGTCTTTAGTTTGTTTTTCATAAAGGGGGAGAAAATTTGATTTTGTATTTCAATTGGTATTTGTACTCCCACTCTTTATGATTAAAAGTTGTTATTTTGAACATATGATATCAACATAAAATTTGTTTATATATTTTCAAAATGAACAATTCTTACAATTGGTATCAATGTTTCTATGTAAAATCTTTTCAATGGTAAATATTTACAATTGTATCATATTTAAGAAATTCAAAATTTTGCTTTGGTTTCAAGATTCATGTTTAAGAATTCAAGACTTATGTTTAATTACAATTGGTATTTCCAAAATTTTGTTTAAAGAAAATATTCAAAGTTTTGATTTGTATTTCCTATATGCAAGGAGAGCTTAACATCTCTCTTACATATAGATTCATGTTGAGTATATTATAAATTGAGGAGCTTGACAACTCTTCTTTATATGATATATGTGTGTAGGGGGAGCTTCACATCTCCTCTTATGCATTACATAATATGTGTTATGTGAATTGGGGCTTGTCATCCCTTCTTCATGTAATGCATATGTGTAGGGAAGCTAACTTAGCGTCTTCCTCTTCATGAATGTATATAGCATATAACATATATTGATCTTTGTTTATTGGTATCAAGATGCTTCATTGACATATTTTCAATTGATATCACGTTTTTAAAGTCACCCCTTATTGACTTTGTTTTTTTGTTTAGACAAAAAGGGAGAACATTGTTTGTATTGTTTTGATTGACAAAAAGGGGGAGAAAGATTTTTACCCCTCGTTTTATTTATGGTTTTGATTACCCCTTTGTTGATGATTGACAAAAGGGGGAGAAGAATTTGAGTTTTGTTTTTATATATGCATTTGTGTTTTTGCATATACCAAGTTCATGCATAGGGATAAATAATAAGATATGATGCATGCTTTTGTTTAGTATCATGTGCTTTCATTGCATATATATTATGTTTATTGTGATGCATGAGTTAAGGGGGAGCCTTCTTTGAAGCTTAACTTTAATCCATGCATATATAACTCCATGAGTTTTGTCATCATCAAAAAGGGGGAGATTGTTGGCCCAATGGCCTTCCACTCTAGTTTTGATGATGATCAACACTCATGTAGTTATGTTTACTAATATTCTTGTGTTTCTAAGTTTCAGATCATTAACAGGATATTAGTTGGTGATTAGCTTCAACAAGATGTTTAGAAGCTTATCATGATGATTCCGGCCAAAGCTTAAAGATCATACCTTTGCACTTGGAGAATCACGGAGTTTTGGAGCAAGTCTACTTGAAGATGAAGATCATCAAGAAGACTTAGGTATCTAGTTTAGATTATGAGTTTTAGATCCATGTGTAAAGCTTAGTTTAGTTGATATGCTCAAGTGCACAAAACACACGTTTTATGATTTGGTATTTGGTTTTCATGAATAATAGATCAAAACAAGTTTACATATGTTATATGTATAGTAGATGTTTTCTATTTATACATACATGCTTTAACTTGGTAAACAAACTTATTTTGACTATCCTATTCATGTTTTGGAAAAATCAAGTTTGACAAAAATACAGGATTTGTTTTTTGATAAAATTTGCAAGACACAAAAATGAATTGATATGTTGATATATTGTCTTGAAATTTTATCACAGGTTTATGTTTCAATATAAAATGACAAAACAATTTTTATGGAATTTTCAGAAAAGATAAAAGATTTTTATAAAATATTTTTTTTTCCAAAAATTCTGACCTTGATTTGTGCTGACAGGCTGGTCGGTCGACCGTGTCGGTCGACCGCACCAAGGGGCCGGTCGACCGACCGGCGAGACCGACGTGCAGACGTGCACGTCTGTTAGGCACAGATCCGGTCGACCGGGTCGGTCGACCGATGTGAGAGTTCTGCTCTCTGGAAGTTTTCGGTCGACCGGGCCGGTCGACCGATAGTGCCCAACGGTCATATTTCTGACCGTTGGCGGTCGACCGGGCCGGTCGACCGTGGCTGTCAGAACTGTCACATCAGCCTAACGGCTAGTTTTCTGTTTTGGCCTATATAACCCCATTCCTTTGGGATTTTGGCTAAGGTTTTCAAGAGGAAATTTACAGTTTTCTGAAGAGTTTAAAAGAGTTTTTAAAAGAGTTTAAGTGCTAAAAAGATTTAATCTTTATTTGTTTTGTGTTTTTGGAAAATCAAAGAAAATAGGATTTGGGATATTTGTGTTGATTTTCATTCTATATCTTTTGGCAAGAATTTTCCCAAGTATTTTTCTTTGTTGCTTGTTTCCAAAACACTTAGTTTCCACTTGAGCTATATCTTCTATCCTAAGTTATTAGGATCTTTGTTTTGTGTGGAAAAAGAAAAGAGAAAAAGAAAGAAAAGAGAAGTTTGTGGTTGTGGAACCACTTGTTGTAAACCCTCCTTGCTTTTGTGAATCCCTCTTCGGTAGAGGTGATCGGAGTGGTATTGTGATTGGTTTGTGAGCCTCTTAGGTAGAGGTGGTTGTTGTATTTGGCTACGGGCCGTATCCCTCTTCGGTAGAGGTGGATTGTGATTGTATAGCCTCGGTGGCTTTGTAAGGTTGAGAGAGGAGTTTGGTACTCCTATAGTGAATTGGGAAATCCTACACGGTGGTGTAGGCGGGGATGTAGAGCTAGGGGCTCGAACCTCGAAACACATCTTGGTCTTTGCGTTTGATCCAATTTCTCTCAACTCTACTCTTTTTACATTTGTGCAAGCATCATCCATTCATATCATCATATATCTTGCTTGTGTTTTGAGCATTGTTTCATATTGCCTTGCATATATTTCTATTGCAATTCATCTATACTTGCTTGGCTTAATTGTGTGCATTGTATTGCTATATCCTTGATTGCTTGGATTGCTTGTGTGTGTGTTTCATCATAGCAATTCATTCTTTACTTGTTCGATCATATCTCATACAACACGGTTGCATTGCGCACCTCTAACCCATTCAAGGGGAATTGGGAGGAAGGAGTTCAGAACCTCGAAAAGGGTATTCGGCTCTTAGTCGTGTTTTGAGAGATCGTTGCATCACTCATATTCACTTAAGTTTAAAAAGATCATTAGATTAGCATTTACACCTATTCACCCCCTCTAGGTGTATTTCATTAAAGGCACTGAGGATGCTTATTACACTAACACCAGGCGGTACAGGAAGAAGGAGAAAGTATCCCTACAGATTCAAGAGGTGGCTCCACAGATTCAAGAGGTGGCCCCCACCATGTGTGTGGTGTGGCACTTTGCTCCATGTGGCACTTTGCTCTGAGGTTGATACATGAGGTAGCCCTACAGATTCAAGAGGTGGCCCCACAGATTCAAGAGGTGGCCCCCACCACGTGGGTGGTGTGGCACTTTGCTCTGTGTGGGGAATGAATTCTAGAGGTGGCCCCAACGGATTCAAGACGTGGCCGCACCACGTGTGTGATGTGGCACTTTTCTCTGTGTGGCACTTAGTTTCATTCAGGAACCGCCGGACGCTAGCACGATTGTTGGATATATCCTCGTCATCCCGACACCTGGCATGCTCTGTCGGACGCCGGAATGACTGTGCTATTAATAAGAGTATGAGTACAGGAGTACAGGAGATACAGGAGTACATGAATACAGGAGTACAGGAGATACAGGAGTACAGGAATACAGGAGTACAGGAGATACAAGAGTACCAGATATCTGATAATAATATAATAATCATGCATATGCCAGGTAATACAGGTGTCAGGTGTCAAGTATAACATGGCAAGTACCGGTGTCATATATTATGTGTCAAGTATGGCATGGCAAGTACCAGTGTTATATATCAGGGTTTGGGATAGCATGGCAAGTACCGGTGTCATATATCAGGGTCAGGTATAGCATGGCAAGTATCGGGGTCAGATATTAAGTGTCAAGTATAGCATGGCAAGTACTGGTGCAGGTATCATAAGTCAAATATAGCATGACAAGTACCGTGTCATTTATCAAGTGTTAAGTATAGTATGGCAAATACCGGTATCAGATATCATGTGTTAAATATAGCATGGCATGTACCTGTGTCAAGTATCATGTGCCAGTATAGCATGGCAAGTACCGGTGTCATTTATCAAGTGTTAAGTATAGAATGGCAAATACCGGTGTCAGATATCATGTGTTAAATATAGCATGGCATGTACCGATGTCAGGTATCATGTGCAAATATAGCATGGCAAGTACCGGTGTCGGACATCATAGGTCAAATATAGCATGGCAAGTACCGGTATCGGATATCACGTGTCAAATATAGAATGGCAAGTACCGAGTGTAACATATCAGTGTCGGTGTTATACTTATCAACTTACATATCATGTATAAAAAGCAGGATAACAGTTGTTAGATATGGAATGATGACAATAGAACATGAAATATCAAAAGGAATGTACTCGCATAATGATAAAATAGATACATGATCAAAAGAAACTGTGCTCGCCTCAATACCGAAACGCAATACCGAGTAATATCCGGGAAATTTACGAACACCACGTTCAAGCCAACAATCCAAATAAATATATATAATAATATAATAATATATATAAATATATTTTGAGAGAATAAGAAAGGAGAGAGAGGATTAGTTAGAGAGAGAAAGAGAGTTTTAGAGAGAGAAAGTCTACAGAGAGAAAAGGGATTTCTAGAGAGAGAAAGTCTAGAGAGGGAAAGAGGGATTTTAGAGAGAGAATGAGAAAATGAGAGAGAGACTAGAGAGAAATAGTAGAGAGAGGAGAGAGAGTAGAGAGAGAAATAGTAGAGAGAGAGGAGAGAGTGGAGAGAGAGATCGGTTAGAGAGAGAGTTGTAGGAGAGAGGAAAGAATCTGGAGAGAGAGATGAGAGAGAGAGATGAGAGAGAGATTTTGTAAAAAAAATTGTAGTTAAAATGGGCAACGGACCAAATTAATCCCGTATCTATCCGCAAATGAAGACTTATCCTCCATAAATTCTTGTTCCTAATAAATGGCCGCAGCGCTTTGCTGCCTTGCCAAATCAACCATGTTAGAAGATAGGAACAACTGAATGAGACTGAAATGAACCAAAAAGGTAGGGGTGGTAATGGGTCAGATTTAGATCTGATCCTACAAGTACTGCTTGTAAATTCATTATCAATTAACGGGATCGAAATTCCTAACAAGTGGCTGTAGCAGTTTGCAGCCTAGCCATTTCAATTAGCTGTTGGAATATGAAGAATATATATGTGAATCTTTGAATTGAATTACGGCGAGATCCGTTGATCCAATCAATTATATGATGGTTGGAGTGTGTTCTCCTTCCATTGGGGATGAACGTGATATATTCACATGTTCAATTCCGACTTCGAATGAATGAGATATTCAAGTCTAAAGATTGCCTAATTCAAAGCCAAAATGAGACTAAAGGTAGCTAAAGGCATTTAGTCCCACATTGGCATGGGGTGGAAGCTTGTAGTGTTTAAATAGAGAAATTTGAGAACAAGGGCGTGCCCTTTGGGTACTTGGAGTTTCCGCGCGCGATTGGGAGGAAACCATGCCCGCACATGCGCGTTGGCGGCGTCACCGGGCCGGGCTCGGGCTCGGTTTCCCTACCCGGCCTGGTTTGAACTTGGTCTCACGGGTATGGGTTACGCGAAGTATACCCGCTCCTCTATCCGGATCCGAACCGCCCCGCCAACGGACCCGCTCCACTATCCGGATCCAAACTGCTCCGCCAACGGCTGTCGCGGCAGTTGGACGGCCAACGGTTGCGGTGGTTAGGTCGAACCATTGCAACAGTTCAGACCGAACCGTTGCAACTATTCGTTGGGTTCGGACCAGTTGGCCCCTCCCGGAGCGCTATAAATAGCACTCCGAATTCTCAATTGAAAAAAAATAACACAACACATCAACAGCAAGAAATCTGAAGGAGATTCTCTCTCTCCTCTCTCAGTCTTGAAGTGACTTCAGATTCTGCAATTCGTTCTGAATCTGGGACTTCTGAAGAATCTCAACCTTCCTTCTTCCTCTACAGTGGGTGCTCCTCCAAAGTAAAGGCAAATATTCTCCCAAAATTTGTCTTTGTCCCGCTGCTTTAATAATCCTGTATAAGTGAAATCTGGGGTTCGACCGTACGGTGATTTGATAGGGGTTCGACCGTACGGTGATTTGATAGTGTTATCCAAATACCGTGAAGGAGTGTTGTATCTTGGGAGACCAGCGTTCAGTAACCCGTTAGCAATCGGTGCGGAGGACGTAATTGTCTTAAGGAGATTCGCTTTAAGCGTACCTCACTCCAAAAACTGTATAAGTGAATTAATTTCTTTATACAGGGGATATACTGATATTCAGTATATTGAGACTGATTTATATTAGTCTAGTTGGTGTTTAACCAAGGAAGGAAATTGAAATGTGGTTCTTAAATAAAGAACGTTCTATTGAACAGAAAACCTCCCACCAATATTTACCGACCTGGCCAATTAGATCGGTGATATTTTCAGTGATCTTGATTAGTTGTCAGATTGATCCCAGAATCCAACAATCTTAAGACAATTACGATATTGAAGTTTCTTACTTCTATTCTGCTTGAATTTGCAGAAAATGTCTGAGACTAATCAGGATAGCTCTAGCAAGGCACCAAACATGCAGCTACAAGCTTTGATGCCTACTCCACTTCCTAACCCGAAGCCGGAGAAGCCAGGAAAATTTGACGGCACAGAATTCAAGAGGTGGCAACAGAAGATGCTCTTCTATTTGACCACTCTTCATCTGGCCAGATTCCTACAAGAAGATCCACCAGAGCCTGAAACTGATGCATGGACTCAATGTGACTTCCTTTGCCGAAATTATATTTTAAATGGACTGGATGACTCTCTTTACAATGTCTACAGTCCCATTATAACGGCAAAGAAGTTATGGGCCAGTCTTGACAAGAAGTACAAGACTGAGGATGCTGGTACTAAGAAGTTCGTCGTTGGACGATTTCTGGAGTACAAAATGGTGGACAGCAAGACTGTAATCTGTCAGGTGCAAGAGTTCCAACTTATCTTGCACGAGATAGAAGCCGAAGGTATGATTCTACCTGAAGCCTTTCAGGTTGCTACTATCGTAGAGAAACTCCCACCTGCATGGAGAGATATTAAGAACTACCTGAAGCACAATCGAAAAGAGCTGAAGTTAGAAGATCTCATTGTGAGGCTTTGAATCGAGGAGGACAACCGAAAGTCCGAAAAAAGGAGCAGTAAGAACTCCTACGAAGCTAAAGCCAATGTGATCGAAGACTCAAAGGGGAAAGTGTCTACTTCCAAAGGCTTAAAGCGAAAGATGACTTCCCAGGGGTACAAAGGTAAGGTCCAAGAAGGCAAGAACATGCGCTTCAAGGGAACCTGCTACATCTGCAACAAAGAAGGGCATAAGGCGAATGAATGTCGCAGGCGTCTCAAAAAGAACAAGAAGAGCCATCCACAGGCAAACTTGACCGACCATGCGTCGCCAAGCCTTTCAACTGTGGTGTCAGAAGTGAATGTGACAACCAACAATAAGGATTGGTGGGTAGACACAGGGGCTACTCGGCACATCTGCTCTGAAAATTATTATTCTCTATATATCAAAAATTAGAGCAAGATAAGCAACTATTCATGAAAAACTCAGCCGTCTTAAAGGTTGAAGAAAAAGGAAAGGTCATCCTGAAGTGGACATCTGGAAAGAGTTTACTCTGAACGATGTGCTACATGTTCCAGATATCCGCAAGAATTTGATCTCTAGATCAATACTTAGTAAGAAAGGATTTAGAATGGTTTTTGAATCAGATAAATTTGTACTTACTAAGGGAGGGATGTATGTGGGAAAGGGTTATCTTGTTGATGGACTTTTTAAAGCCAATGTTGCAGTGGTAAATAAAAAGTCTGTGTATTTGTACCCAAAGCTTATAAATAAAGGAAAAACTTCTGTTTAATTGCTTGAGTCTCC
The DNA here is from genome assembly GCA_038442645.1 of Agave tequilana. NCBI lineage: Eukaryota > Viridiplantae > Streptophyta > Magnoliopsida > Asparagales > Asparagaceae > Agave > Agave tequilana. Next base: position 19,361 of record JAVJIF010033076.1, read on the forward strand.
TACTTTACGGCATGCTAGATTAGGGCATGTAAATTACAAGTCATTAAAGAACTTGTCTAATCTAGGATATATTTCTAAACTCAACTTGGAAGAAATTCGCAAGTGTGAGATTTGTGTTGAGGTCAAGTTGGCGAAAAATTCATTTCACTCAATTGATCGAAATACAGAACCTTTAGGGTTAATTTATAGCGATCTATGTGACTTAAAGTTTATGCCAACTAGAGGCGGTAAAAAGTATTTTATTACTTTTATTGATGACTGTAAAAGATACTGTTATATGTATCTTTTAAACAGTAAGGACGAGGCAATAAATATGTTTATAACATATAAAGCCGAAGTTGAGAATCAACTCAACAAGAATATCAAGATTCTAAAATTCGATAGAGGCGGGAATATGAATCAAATGATTTTAGTGAGTTATGTGCTAAATTTGATATAATCCATCAAACAACAGCACCATATACTCCTCAGCAAAATGGAATTGCTGAACGGAAGAACAGAACTTTGAAGGAGATGATCAATTTCATGCTCGTAAGTTCTGGAGCTCCGCAGAACTTGTGAGGGGAAGCTCTATTAACTGCCAATTATATTCTAAATAGAGTACCCCACAAGAAACTTGGTCTTATACCATTTGAGTTATGGCATGAAAGGACACCTTCCTATCATTACCTCAAAATGTGGGGGTGCCTTGCAAAGGTACTAGCATCATTACCTAAAAAGACTAAGTTAGGAGCAAAAACAATGGACTGCATATTCATAAGCTATGTCTTGAATAGTAGTGCCTACAGATTTCTGTTTCATAAATCAGAGATACCAAATATTCATATAAACATGATTTTCGAATCTAGAGATGCTGTGTTCTATGAAGATATTTTTTCATATAAACGGGAAACAGATAAGACTTCTGGGAAAAGAACACATGAGATGGCGTTCAGGGACGAAAGCCCCGAGGAACCGACTGTTAATGTGAAAATTGAACCAAGAAGAAGTCAGAGATCTGGAATCTCAAAATCTTTGGGTCCAGATTTCATAGCATACGCTATTGAAAGTGAACCTCAAACATTTAAAGAGGTTATGTCAACCCCAGAAGCACAAATGTGAAAAGAAGCTATAAATAGCGAAATAGAATCCATACGAAGTAATCATACTTGGGAATTGGCAAACTTGCCTCCTGACAGTAAACCAATTGGGTGTAAGTGAATTTTCAAAAGAAAATTAAAACCCGATGGATCTATCGATAAGTACAAGGCTAGATTAGTAGCCAAGGGTTATCGACAAAAAGAAGGACTTGACTACTTCGATACTTATTCACTAGTAACAAGAATAACATCCATTCGGATGTTGATTGCAATTGCAGTATTGCGTAACTTAGATATCCATCAAATGGATGCCAAGACTGCATTCCTAAATGGTGAATTAAGAAGAGATATATATGGAGCAACCTGAAGGATTTATAGTCAAGGGTCAAGAACACAAAGTGTGTAAATTGGTAAAATCCTTATACGGTATAAAGCAGGCTCCAAAATAATGGCTTGAGAAATTTGATAGTGTCATGATCAAAGATGGATTCACTATCAATGAATGCGATAAGTGTGTTTACACTAAAACAGTTGGAAATGCATGTATCATTGTTTGTCTTTATGTAGATAACAAGTTGATACTTGGGACTAATATTGAAATTATTAAGTCCACTAGAAGAATGTTATCCAACAGTTTTGACATGAAGGACCTGGGGGTTGCTGATGTAATTTTAGGAATTAAAATCACCAGAACACCAGATGGAATCAATCTATCTCAATCTCACTACGTGGATAAGATGATAGAAAGATTCAAAGATCATGGGATAAAGGAGAATACAAATCATTTTCTCCCACACGTCCACCTTCACAAGAATACAGGAACTGGAATATGCCAGTTGGAGTATTCTCAGATTATCGGAAATCTAATATATTTGATGAATTGCACTAGACCCGATATTGCTTACGTTGTAAGCAAGTTAAGCAGATACACTAATAATCCTAGTGATCAACATTGCACTGCTCTACTACGAGTATTGGGGTACGTATCACATACCAAGAAATATGCCTTGAGATATGGACAATATCCACCTCTACTTGAAGGATACAGTGATGCTAATTGGATTGCAGATTCTGAGAAATCAAAATCAACTAACGGATACGTATTTACTCTAGGAGGAGCAGCAGTATATTGGAAATCTTCCAAGCAAACATGTATTGCCCGTTCCACTATGGAATCGGAATTCATAGTCTTAGATAAGGCCGGAGAAGAAGCAGAATGGCTTCAACAATTTTTGGAAGATATACCATTATGGCAAAAGCCAGTGCCCGCTAAATGTATACACTGCGATAATCAAGCAACTATATCTAGGGCACAAAATGTTATATACAGCGTAAGTCTAGACATATTCGTCGTACACATAATACTGTGAAGCAGTTGCACTCAAATGAAATTATCTCTATTGACTTTGTCTCGTCAAAAGATAATTTAGCGGATCTGCATACTAAAGGTTTAAGTGGAGAGCGTATAAACTGCTCATCGAGGGGAATGGGTCTAAAAGCCTAACCTTACCGAGTCAGCTTAATGGAAACCTCACTTAGCAACTGGAGATCCCACGGATTAAGTTCAAGAGGAAAAACTAGTTATGATTGACTCAGCAAGTAAGCACTTGGTAGCTTGACTCCAATCCATTCCTAAGGTGCACATAAGTGCTTTCTACAAGTGGGTAGAGGATAAGCTTAACGCTTTTAATGATGCCTATATCTTGTTACTAAACAAGTGGAGTAGAGTAGACTACTCTTAATAGGACGATCACCTATGTGAGTATAAAGTTGGGTCGGCTCTTTGGGAATTTCTATGGAGGCTGTTATTCCCTAAAGATACTCTCTGAAACCAAGAATGTTCAGGGCCAAAACGGACACAACCGAGAACCAAAGTTGATTTGGAATGTCACTGTGTGAAACTTGTTGATTTGGCTTACACTAACGGCTAACAGTTCAAGACCTAGTTCACTGATTAGCCAGTAAGTCCGATAAAGTTTTCGCTATGGAAGGTTCAAGACCTAGTTCACCTATCCTGATACAGTTTCTTTTCTAAAGTACCTTTCACAATAGAGTCAGTCTCTTTGTGTGTCAATTCTTTGAATCTCCATTCATTGTGGGGGATTGTTGGAATATGAAGAATATATATGTGAATCTTTGGATTGAATTACGGCGAGATCCGTTGATCGAATCAATTGGATGATGGTTGGAGTGTGTTCTCCTTCCATTGGGGATGAACGTGGTATATTCACATGTTCAATTCCGACTTCAAATGAATGAGATATTCAAGTCTAAAGATTACCTAATTCAAGGCCAAAATGGGACTAAAGGTAGCTAAAGGTATTTAGTTCCACATTGGCCATGTGATGGAAGCTTGTAGTGTTTAAATAGAGAAAATTAAGAACAAAGGGCCTGCCCTTTGGGTACTTGGAGTTTTCGCGCGCGATTGGGAGGAAACCATGTCCACACATGCGCGCGCGATGGCGGCGGCCGGCCGGCCCGGCCGGTGCCGGTGCCGGGCTCAGGCTCGGGTTCGGGACCGGGACCGGGACCCGGGTCTAGGTTTGGGTTCGGGATCCTTGCCCGGCCTGGTTCTTTTGAACTGGGTCTCACGGGTATGGTTTACGCGAAGCATACCCGCTCCGCTATCCGGATCCGAACCGTCTCGCCAACAGACCCGCTCCGCTATCCAGATTCGAACCGCTGCGCCAACTGCTATCGCGACAGTTGGACGACCAACGGTTGCGGTGGTTGGGTCGAACCATTGCAACGGTTCAGACTGAACCATTACAACTATTCATTGGGTTCGGACCAGTTGGCCCCTCCCGGAGCGCTATAAATAGCGCTCCGAATTCTCAATTGAAAAAAAAACAACACAACACATCAACAGCAAGAAATCTGAAGGAGATTCTCTCTCTCTCTCAGTCTTGAAGTGACTTCCAAACAGGAAGTGGGAAATCAGTAATTCGGTTTCCGAAGCGGCTTCCAGAAGAGATTCCGCAAAAAATTCGTTCTGAAAGAGGGCTCAGAAATTCAACAGATTCTTTAATAGAATTGTTGTCTAAATCTGGGACTTCTGAAGAAGAATATTCTTCAGCCTTTCTTCTTCCTATACAGTGGGTGCTCCTCCAAAGTAAAGGCAAATATTCTCTCAAAATTTGTCTTTGTCCCGCTGCTTCAATAATCCTGTGAAGGTACTGGTTAACTACGGTTCGACCGTACGGTGATTTGGTAGTGCTATCCAAATACCGTGAAGGAGTGTTGTATCTTGGGAGACCAGCATCCAGTAACCCGTTAGCACCGGTGCGGGGGACGTAATTGTCTTAAGGAGATTCGCTTTAAGCGTACCTCACTTCAAATACTGTATATGTGAATTAATTTCTTTATACAGGGATATACTGATATTCAGTATATTGAGACTGATTTATACCAGTCTAATTGGTGTTTAACCAAGGAAGGAAATTGAAAGGTGGTTCTTAAATTAAGGAACGTTCTATTGAACGAAAAAACCTCCCACCTGATATTTACCGACCTGGCCAATTAGATAGGTGATATTTTCAGTGATCTTGATTAGTTGTCAGATTGATCCCAGAATCCAACATTAGCATGATCCAAATTCCTAACAAGTGACTGCACTTCATTAGTATTCAAGGCATACACACATATGGATAGATTTTGAGAGAGAGAGAGAAGGGAGAGGGGGAGACAGGCTGGCCCCACTTCAGCCAGTGGTCGCCAACGGCTACCCTGACCACTGGCGGTCACCACAGAGAGGAGAGGGAAGGAGGAAAAATAAAAGAAAAGAAAGAAAGAGAATGGAGAAAAAGGAAAGAGGAAAGAAAGGAAGAAGAAGAGAAAGAAGTGTTTTCCATTATGTTTGCAAAGGGGAAAAACTTACAAAAAAGAGTTTGAGGAGCTAAATTACAAGTATTCTTAAAAAGATTACAAGTAGATCCCCTCAGAGATTCTGGAGAAGTGTGCCGATAGGAGTCTGGTCAGCGCGCGACCACTTTGTCCCTTTGACGATGCGAGCGATGAGATTCCCTTCTCGCCTGGTTCCGGGAATCAGAGAATAGAGGATTGGTAGAACCCTCTTGCTGCTTCTCAAAATCGCCTTCGATAAGGAATTCCTTCTCGCCTGGTTCCGGAGATTCCTTGAGAAGAAGGACGATGTTAGGGTATCAACACCCTGGATAGAGAAAGCAATTCTCTAAAAGGTCTCTGAATTCGAGAACGCACGGTGCGTTATGAAGAAGCCTCAGTCGAAGAAGCTAATTGATCGATTCTTGCGATCAGAAGGCAATTGATGGCTCCTTCCTCTGCAATCCGATCCTCTCCCTTGTGCCCCTGACGGGCTATTTATAGGGAAAGTAAGGGTATAATCGTCCCCTTTGAAGATATAGAAACAGATTGAACCGAATCTATTTGAATCTGGAAAGTAGCCTTGCTGCGAGGCTATAATAGCTTCCGCGGAGCTAGAAAATGGCAAATCGGTTGATCTTTCCGATATGTTATGATCCTTTCCATATCGTTGATTGATTCTCCTTGATCCACTTACTCGTTTCAAGAGAGTCAAGAGATTGTGGCAATCACCTGCCATATTTGAATCCTGATTGGATTTGATTAGATTGAATCCGATCTCATCAGGAGATTTGATTGGTCAAAGGTTGACCATAGCAGGCTGATGGCGGAGCTGCCCGCTTTGAGGCTCATAGCGGAGCTAGAGGCAATTCCTGGCGAAGTCCGAAAAGAGGGTCTTCGGCGAAGTCCGAAAAGAGGGTTTTCGGCGAAGCTATCAGTTGGCTTCCTGGCGGTGCTCTGGATGATGTTAGTCTCTCAAGCGAGGCTATCTCCTTGGGCTAATGTAATGCTAAATGCTAGCATTTTAGACCTGCTGAGGTCTGTTAGAAACAATCCGGGTCACTGTTCTGCTTGCTGGATCAGTGGAGTCCATCGCTTCCTTGTCCCTTGGAGGTGGGTGAAAACTGGTCTTCAGCTCGTCTGTCCCTTGTCTTTTGTAAATGTCAACAAGTTTAGACATCGTTCGGACCAATGAGAATCTTGTCTTTTTTAAGTGTCAACAAGACCCCCTTCAAAGTTTTCGAAAGTCTGCAATAGCCCAGACTTCGAAATACTTTGAACTGCTGTGATGGTGGTGTGGAGTATGAACATCGCCATGATGGTTGAGTTCAGCTTCGCCTTCAATCCTGCTTTGGGATGTAGATTCGCCGAGGAATCATGTAGACTCGCGTCTGGGTAGCTTCGCGGCTAGGTAAGTTCGCTCTGGAACATCTGTCGCTTTCCCGAGGCCAACTGCCGTGGGCCAGTTACGAGGAGGATTACTCCTTTCTTCATGCTGATCGAGGGAGATATTCTCCGATTTGCACGTTTCCAAGGGAGGATATTCCCTTTCTTCTAGGCGCAATAAGTGCCTTTTATGAGGGAGACGTTCTCTTCCCTTGTACGGTTCCAATGGAAACCGTTCCTGTTATCAAGGCGCAGTAAATGCCTTGAATGCGCTCGTGCTTCCACGCTTGAGGTGATCGCACTCAGGCCATGGGGCCTATAAATAGGACACTTGAGGTCCTCTGAAGAGAAGTGCCTTGCCTTTCTTCTCTTCTCTTGGTTGTGAGAGATACTCAGATCTCTGAATTAGTAGGAAAACCCACTCTGGTTGTCTAACCGGCCAAGGACCAGTAAGTCTTGATCATTCAAAGACTTCACTGCTTTTAGGGAACTCATCTCCCTTGATTTAGCTTTGGCAGCTCGCTTCAGGGATTAGCTTCCCTTGTTCTTCATCTTGCAATTGGCTGCTGCAGAGAAGGATCTCATCATAGTTTTCTGTGAAGCTATCATCTTGGCTTGATCAGTGAAAGATCGTTGCTTGTTAAGTCCGCTGCACAGGCAGGACTTGGGACTTGGCTTCTTCAATAGTTGAGCCAGTCTTGCCATATTGGTGAGGTTGAGACTGTTCTTCACAAGATCAGTCTGACTTTGCCGTATAGGCGAGGCTAGGACTTGGCGTTTGCTGAGCCAGCCCATGGTTGCTGTGCAGGTGGAACTTGTCCTCTGCTGAAGTCGGATTGCTTTGCCGCTGAAGAATCTGACTTAATGTTTTTGCAGCTCTTTCTGTGCTTAACTGCTAACTTGCTTCCATTTGCCTTGCAGTGAGCTATGCTTGCCAGTCTGGTGACTTGATGGAAGAAGCCATAAAATTGCCTTATGCTTCCCCGGTTGAAGCTTTACTTTTAAGCAGGAGGAACAATTCGGGGCAGCGGGTGCGCGTCCCAGAGGCTGTTGGCAGCCTCTTATCCGAGATGATTCGATCTGAGGTGAGGCTGGTTGCCGACTTTCAACTTTGGTGGCCTTCGTCGGGACGATCCACTTCAGGGGAGTGGGCCTCACACCCGTCAGATCACTAGCATCAAAACTAGTTCCCATTATAGGTGATCTGACGTGTTGGCGGCGATAAGCTTTTATTGCCAGGCTTCAAAAAAAATGGCCTGATAAGACCCGCCATTTTGTGGAGAAAAATGACCGTGTCCCGGTGGCAGGACTGGTTACAGCCTTGTGCAGGAGGAAGGCCTTTCGTGTCCAGTTGATCTGGTCTGGAAGCAGATAAAACCGCTTGTATGCCTTTTATGCAAATGGCCTTGCTAGGCAACTTGGTGTGTTGTATGAAACACAACTTTGATGTAATATCAAATGTATCTTTGCTTTTAGATCAATGAAAGTTCTTTGTCTGATCATTTGATTTTTGCTTGCTTCACTGAGAGTTTGGCCATTGCTGGGCTAGACTGCGCACGGGCATAGCATAGCCCTTCCTTTGAATGATCTTTGCGAGGCTGTCACGTCAGCGCCTCTTTAGAGGGCTAATTCAAACCTTTCGGTTAAGTCCTTGAAGGATTGCGCGAAGTCCGCACTTTGCTCTTGTGCGGAGTTAACCCCTTAGTGGGATTGAACCGTCGCTTTTGGGAAAGCGCCTCAAAGCGCTAGGCGCGATTGGCCTATAAAAGCCCGATCGGGCTGAGAGAAAATCATCATTTCTCTTTGAATTTTCCAGAGTACTTGACTCTTCTTTTCTTCCTTTTTCAAGAGTTCAAAAACTCCTGTAATTCTTCAATGGCGCCCAAGAGACGAGCGGGAAAGGAAGCAGCGACTTCTGCAGCGGAGGGCCCTCCTCCGTTCATTGAGCGACCGATCGCTGGTAAGAGACTCTCTAATCTGATTAGAGAGTGGTCTTCATCCTTTGGAGTCGATACTCGGCTATTAGGACGATCGAATATGATCTGTCCTTATCAGGGAACTCGTTTCCCTTAACTTCCCTATTTTTGCTTGCACCAGGGAAATTAGAACTGAACAGTTCTTCTCTTGGGCTTCCATAGGAAGCCATTGCTTGGGCAATCTTCATCCTGTTGAGGAACAGGATATGGGTCGTGTGCCTTCAGTTGTGGCCACGAAGGGTGACTGTTATCCATAACGTCCTTTTGATGACGCCAGCCCTTAGGGCTATGCCACTTCTTGCAAAGATGCAGTCTTATCTGTGAAGCGAAGCTTTTTATCAAAGCTATTATCCCGCTGTCCCTGCTTACTGGGCGAGGCTATGCCTTAGCGAATTTTTGTGTCTTCGCGTCGATTTGATTGGTGAACTAATCATAGTTCATTTTCTTTTTGTTTTTGCAGTGCATCACGCCTCCGGCCTTCAGAACAGTCTATTTGGCTTAACCAGTCGAGCAGGGAGCATCAGCTTGCAGTTCATCGGGCAGGCTTCCTTGTTCAGTGAGCCGAGCCCCCTTGTACGGGATACGCTCATTCAGAGTGGTGGCCCGCAGGCCATGCGGAGCATTTTGACTACGGCTCCGTTTGAAGATATCGACCGTCAGGCTTACAAAAAGCCTGACTTCATGTTCGGGGATGCTGCACCTGATCCCGATCGCCAGCTACAGGCCGGTGAAGGCCAGTGGATCTTCCAGTTGGACGGCGAGAGATTCTATCTCCCGTCTAATAAGCGGCATTTCGCTTTGTCTTCCTTCGCGAGCGTGACTCAGGCTCGGAAGATGGCGTGGGGCGTGAGCCTAAATGCCGAATCTGTAAGTGTCGGGAGGTTGACATTCCAGACCGGCTATTCGAGGGCGGGCTATCCTCGTAGCATAATAGGGCTATACCCTGGGAAGGTGGCGAGGGACCTTCCAGTAGGAGAGAATCCAGCTGCGGCGCCGACCTTTGGCACTCAGTTCTGCGAAGTTGACGGGAACTATCCCGCCACGGACTTCAGGGCTCCCGGTTGGGTCCACCCTCCTAGGTCATGGTGGGCGGAGTTGACCAATTATATCCTCAATCATTTTGAGGGGGAATTAGAGAGGTTGAACCTCTATGAGGCCGTCAGGGCGACCTGCTACGGCATTGAGATGAAGGTGGCGTGCTTCTACGCCATCCTTGAGTTGTACTGCCCAGCCTCGGGGACTTTCTTCACCCCGGTTGGTGAATTGGGCATGGCCCTGCATGAGATGCGAGAGATCTCTGCTTTGCCCTTCGGGTCTCTTCCATATGAAGAGTATTTTCCGTGTGAGGCGGAGCTGGCCCTCTTGGAGAAGCAAGAGCCTGCTTTGCTTGAGACATATCGGGAATTGGTGTGCCATTTGCACATTTGCTCCAGCATCCACACGGTGGCAAAAGTAGCTCGAAGAGCTTGAAGAGCTGGGGGAACTACTTGTTCCCGGACATGACTAGTGTGCCCGAGGCAGCTCATTGCGGAGTTGCTGAAGAAGACATCTTGGCGAGGATGGAGGTGCGTGCTGAAAAGGACATCGTCGTGACAGAAGATGATGGTCCTTTCGAGAAGGGTGATGTTCTTCGGAGCTTTCACCATCAGGCCCGTCGGCCTATGTCTCGCAAGGCGTTGCTGGCTGGCTTCTTAACCATCTGGTTAAAGAAGTGTGTCGTGCCTTCTTCTTCGGGTGACATTGTTCACCCGAATGTGCTGCTGCCTGCCGTTCGCTTGGTCCATGGCCACCGTCTGGGTCTTCTCCCGGCCATGGTGTGTTGTATTCAGAGGGGCCTTCGTGTACTGACGGAGGCTTTCTGCAGGCCAATGGCGTCAAGGCGAGGGAAGGGTGCCGTCTTGCCTCGTGACGGGCCCAATCCTAGGGTAGGTTTACCGTACACCTACTTGATGGCGTGGTTCGCCTTGCACTGCCCCAGTTTGATTGGAGCTGGGGAAGACCCACCTCAGGGTGTTCAAACGGCGCTTCTCCGTCGTTTTGAAGGCTGTCTGTGGCAGAAAACTTATGTGGCCGAGGCCCGTAAGTTAGTGCGTCGCTATGACGCTTATAGCCTATTCCGTTGCTTTCCTCGCCTGCGGGGTGCAGGATACAACGAGGAATTCCATGACGTGGAATCAGGTCGGTCCCCCATGAGTCGGGGTGTTTTCGAGTGGCTGGTCTGTATCCGGCCCTCGCATCTGCTGTACCGGAGTGGGGATACCTGCTACATGGAGCCCTACATTCCGAGCCGGTTCGCCCGCCAATTTGGGTATGACCAGTTGTATGTGGGCAACCCGAATCCGGACCTGGCTTTCATGGGGAGCCTCATTGATGGGGCTCGTGCTTGGCGGTTCTTTACCGCGGATGGCACTGGAGCGTGGCTACGCACGCCGTTGAGGGATCCCGGCCTATGGACGACCCTGTGTTTCTGCCAATGGTATGCAGCTTCGAATTCCACGCCTCCTGGATTCAAAGCCAATAGTTCAGGTGTGAAGTTGATTTCTCATCGGCTGAGGCAGAAGGCTTCTGATAAGATGGAGGGCAAGCGAGTCCGTGTTCCTGGCATAGAGGAGTTCATCGCTGTGGATGATAGCGAGGCTTCTGATGCAGAGAGCCCTCGCTTCGAGGCAGAGACAAGACCCGATGCCCCCGAAGCAGGTGCTCGTGAAGCCGGATCTGGTGTAGTGGGGACAACTCCCCCACAGCATGTGGAAGAAGTGGAGGAAGGGGACTCTGAGGTCCACTTCAAAAGGAAGCGTGGGAGTGGATCCCGTAGGAAGTTGTCGGCGAAGAAGCCCCGTCGCCAGACTCCTACCATTGTGGTGGAGGGTGAGCCCTCTGCTGCGCCTCCTTCTGCTGCTCCATTAGTGGCTGAGCCGTCGGTTGCTGAACCGACTACTGGTAAGATTGGTCCCATCTAATATGCCTTCAGCACGCTTTACATGACTCATCATTCGCTCTTTGTTGCAGGAGCTGAGGCAATTGGAGAGCAAGGGGAGCACTACGATCCCCTGTTCACTTATGGAAGTGCAGCTGGTTCCTTTGCTCGCTCGGAGGAGTCCGGAGGTGATGCGGCCGATATTGGCCCTTCGGGCGCTGGGACTTCTAAAGGAAGTCCTATGGCATCCAGCTCTGCCGGGTGGTCTGCGGAGGAATCGGCGAGTGGGCCGGCTATCCGCGTTGAGTCTGGTAAGAACTTTCCGATGGGACCCTTGGATTCTGATGCGGCTGACGAGGTGACATCGGCCTTCGGTAAGACTAAGGTCTCTTGGTCCTCGCCTATTTGTTGCGTCTCCTTTTTGACCTTGGTTTTGTTGCAGGCATTCGTCCCCAAGGTGCATCAGCTTCGAAAGAAGCGGAGGTTTTTCCTGAAGGGTCAAAGGGCGATATGAGCGCTTCGACCGGGGCAGACGCAGCTGTGTTAGACGCGCTGTATGGCGACCTGCCTTTTTATCAGCCCAAATCAGCGGAAGGTCCTGAGGTTGAAGGGGCGGCAGTCCCGGAGGTATCCTCACTTCCAGTTACATCAACGAGTGGGGTGCAGACTGTCTTGCCGAATACGGCATTGAGGGTGATTGTGAGCCCTACCTCCCCGACGCTGGTAGTTGAGCCTGCTGCTCAGGAGGTGGTTGCCAGTCCTACCTCCGCGGTGGCTGGCGTGCCGGTGTCGCTGAGGACTCCGCCGAGGTCACCTTTGGCTTGCCCTGCTGCTGTCGATGTTCCCGCTTCTTCTTCCGCGGTGGTGTCGACTAGGTTGGTAGATTGCTCCGAGGTTGTCTCAAGGATTGATGAAGCTGAGAATGACTTTATCGGTAATCTGGTCGACAGCTTCTATAATAGTTTGGAGCAGACTATCGGTCTAGTCTTGAAGGGCTCGCCTGTGCCATTTTCGAAGCTGAAAATGGTTCTCTCCCGTGGCATCGAGTGTATCCGGGACTTTGAGGGGTACCATCAAGCTACTGCTCTGGAGCTCCTGGTAAATGACCTTGAGAAGGACGTGGAGGAATGGCGCCATTTCCATCGTTCCGACGCAGCGTCTTTGGCTGATGAACGGCTCGCGCGTCTTGTCGCCCAGAAGCGCGAGGCTCAGCTCGCTGCTCAAGAGGCTGTTGAGGCTATCTCCTCTGACTTGAGGTCCTTGGAGGCAGAGGAAGCAGAGGTTGGGAGTGCAATTGATGCTTCCAACAGTGCTCTTCTTGACGCTGAAGATAAGATCAAGAGGGCTGAAGAGATGATCCGAAAGGCAAATCTCCTCTTGTCCAAAGCTACACAGATGCGTCATGAAGAGTCTGCGCGGCTTAAGCAGCTCAGGGCTCGAAGTGAGGAACTGGCGGAGCGGAAGTCATCACAGAGGGCGACTTTGGCGGAGACCGAGGCTCGTCTGGCTCAGGCGGTGGACTTCGATGCGGCGGAGCTAAGATCACAGGCGCTGGCCCAGGCTGAAGATGACAGGAGGACGCGGCTAGCTTCTCTTGGAGATCGGATTCGATCTTATCATGTACGCCTATAGGCTCCTCCATGTATCCCATCCTTCTGAATTAATAGAAAGATTTTTCTTTTGTCGTCTGTTGTTTGTTGGATAATGAGGCATGGCTGTCTGTTGGTTCAGAGGTCGCAATGACATAACCAATTGAGATGTTGCCAGTCTCGAAGTCAGCCCTTTGCGGGGCTAAAAAGGGGAGATACTTGCTTTTGTAAATGTCAGCAAGCATCGAGATTGAGACTTAGCTGTCTGCTGGTTCAGAGGTCGCAATGACATAACCAATTGAGACGCCGCTAAGCTCAATGGTAGATGAAACTTGGCGATCTGCCAGTTCAGAGGTCGCAATGACATAACTGGTTGAGAAGCCACTAAGCTCAATAATGGATGAAACTTGGCTATCTGCCAGTTCAGAGGTCGCAATGACATAACTGGTTGAGAAGCCACCAAGCTTCAATCAATAGGTGATAATCGTCTTTTGTAGATGTCAACGAGTATCGAGACTTGTCTTTTGTAAATGTCAACAGGACTCGGGATTGAGACTTAGCTGTCTACTGGTTCAGAGGTCGCAATGACATAACCGTTAAGACGCCACTAAGCTCAATAACAATGGATGAAACTTGGCTATCTGCCAGTTCAGAGGTCGCAATGACATAACTGGTTGAGAAGCCACCAAGCTTCAATCAATAGGTGATACTCGTCTTTTGTAGATGTCAACGAGTATCGAGACCTGTCTTTTGTAAATGTCAACAGGACTCGGGATTGAGACTTAGCTGTCTACTGGTTCAGAGGTCGCAATGACATAACCGGTTAAGACGCCACTAAGCTCAATAATGGATGAAACTTGGCTATCTGCCAGTTCAGAGGTCGCAATGACATAACTGGTTGAGAAGCCACCAAGCTTCAATCAATAGGTGATACTCGTCTTTTGTAGATGTCAACGAGTATCGAGACCTGTCTTTTGTAAATGTCAACAGGACTCGGGATTGAGACTTAGCTGTCTACTGGTTCAGAGGTCGCAATGACATAACCGGTTAAGACGCCACTAAGCTCAATAACAATGGATGAAACTTGGCTATCTGCCAGTTCAGAGGTCGCAATGACATAACTGGTTGAGAAGCCACCAAGCTTCAATCAATAGGTGATACTCGTCTTTTGTAGATGTCAACGAGTATCGAGACCTGTCTTTTGTAAATGTCAACAGGACTCGGGATTGAGACTTAGCTGTCTACTGGTTCAGAGGTCGCAATGACATAACCGGTTAAGACGCCACTAAGCTCAATAACAATGGATGAAACTTGGCTATCTGCCAGTTCAGAGGTCGCAATGACATAACTGGTTGAGAAGCCACCAAGCTTCAATCAATAGGTGATACTCGTCTTTTGTAGATGTCAACGAGTATCGAGACCTGTCTTTTGTAAATGTCAACAGGACTCGGGATTGAGACTTAGCTGTCTACTGGTTCAGAGGTCGCAATGACATAACCGGTTAAGACGCCACTAAGCTCAATAACAATGGATGAAACTTGGCTATCTGCCAGTTCAGAGGTCGCAATGACATAACTGGTTGAGAAGCCACCAAGCTTCAATCAATAGGTGATACTCGTCTTTTGTAGATGTCAACGAGTATCGAGACCTGTCTTTTGTAAATGTCAACAGGACTCGGGATTGAGACTTAGCTGTCTACTGGTTCAGAGGTCGCAATGACATAACCGGTTAAGACGCCACTAAGCTCAATAACAATGGAGTTTGGGAATAGTCTCGTTTTCACGGGGAGAAACGAGGGAATCACTGTCATAGGTTTAGTGTTAACGTAACAGCGAAATATATGTGGTCCTACCATTCTATGGATGAGAATTGGTAAGTGATTTTGGAGGTCTCATTTTCTTGGAGAGAAACGAGGGGATTGCTGTCATAGGTTTATTGTTAACGTAACAGCGGAATATATGTGGTCCTACCATTCTATGGATGAGAATTGGTAGGTGATTTTGGAGAGGGAATCAAGTGGGAACGGGTCCCTTGGGATTTTAAGCAAACCCCCAGCTATCAACAGGTTTGACATGCTTGGAGAAAGAGAGAGAGGCTCTCTTTGTGCGCATTCCGGACGCGCGGATCTCGATCAGAGGTGTAATGTTAACCTGATCGAGAGCAAGATCCTTGATTAAGGATAATACTTCTTTAAGAATTTGCCATTGATCGGCATCATGAGGAGGTCGCCATCTGCAGTTGTAAGGCGGTATGCTCCGTTTGAATAGACTGTCTCTATCACAAACGGTCCTTCCCATTTAGGCTGAAATTGCCTTTGGTCTTGTGCGTCATAATCATTGGTCGTCTGACGGCTAAGACTAGGTCTCCTTTGTGGAAGACTCTCTGCTTGACCTTCTTATTGAAGGCTTTTGACATCCGAGCCTGATATAGCTCGATATGTTGCTGAGCTTGCAGCCGCTTCTCGTCCAGGGCTTCGAGCTCTTGAAGACGCAGGCGATCATTGTCTTCTGATGTCATCTTAGTAGTCAAGGCTACCCGTAATGATGGCATCTGGATTTCCAATGGGATGACCGCTTCGCACCCATATACCAGGGAGAAAGGCGTATTGCCTGTCGGTGTCCGAACCGTAGTCCGGTAGGCCCAAAGGCATTCACCGAGCTTTTCGTCCCAATCTCGCTTGTTCGAGGAGACAAACTTCTTGAGCAGCTTGATGATTGTCTTGTTGAATGCCTCTGCCAAGCCGTTGGCAGCAGGATTGTAAGCTGTTGAAGCCATATTCTGAATTCGGTATTTATCGCAGAACCGATAGAATCCTTGGCTTATGAATTGAGGACCATTGTCATGGATGATCCGCCTGGGGACACCAAATCGATGGATGACATGGTGTTTGATGAAGCTAACCAGATTGGAGGTTTTAACTTCGGCCAACGGTGTGGCCTCTGCCCATTTTGAGAAGTAATCGGTTATTGCCAGGATAAACCGATGACCTCTTGCCGAAGAGGGACTGATTGGCCCTGCGACATCGATTCCCCATGCTTCAAATGGCCATGAAGCAACAGTAGGGTGGAGCAACTCCGAAGGTTGGTGTATGAAGTCTGCATGGACCTGGCACGCCTTACACCTTCGTGCGTATTGGGTGGCATCGGCCATCATGGTCGGCCAGTAGTACCCAAGTCTGTGCAGCCTGTCTTTAAGCTTTGGACCTGGCTGGTGAGCTCCGCAAATACCATCATGTGCTTCTTTAAGCACTTCCTGTGCCTCTGAATGAGAGAGACAGCGGAGGAGGACACCGTCATATGAACGACGGTAGAGTGTCTTCAAAGTGGGATCATAGTAGAAACGGAGCGACCTTCGTCTGATGGACGCCGCTTCTTTGGGATCATCTGGAAGCAGACCGTGCAGAGCGTAGTCAATGAGAGGGAAGCGCCAATCCCTCGGCTCAAGATCCACGGAGATATTATGGACCTCTTGGATCCTTAGCATATGCTTAGAGCATACGAGATGCCGGGTTGCGACTGTGAGGTGATACTCGGTGTCGGCCGGTAAGGCTAGCGTCGTCGCTAATGCAGCGAGGGCATCCGCCTTGGTATTTTGGGATCGGGACACATGCCCGATGTAGAAGCCTTCAAATAAGCTAGCCAATTCGATGGCTGTATGATAATAAGGCACCAAGTCCTCATGACGGACCTCGTATTCGCCTTTAACCTGATTTATGATCAGCTTTGAATCGCCATAAGCTTCAAGGTAGCGTACCCCCATTCCCTGGGCGAGCTGGAGGCCAATGAGTAGGGCATTGTATTCCGCTACATTATTAGAGCATGATTCTGTCAAGGAGAACGCTCTGGGAAGGATATGATCCTGTGGGGAGATGAACACAACCCCCACTCCGGCAATAATCTTTCCTTTGGGATCGATCCGCGATGCTCCGTCGAAGAACATCTGCCACACTTCCTCTGCTGAGGTTGCATTAGATTCGAAGACTTCATCAGGGATGTCTTCGTGAAGTTTTGAATGTTCTGGAACTGGATGAGCAGCTAAGAACTCTGCAAGGGCCTGGCCTTTAACTGCCTTCTGAGGAGTAAAGGTCATGTCGTATTGAGACAACAGAAGTGCCCATTTAGCCAACCTTGAATTCAGCGACCCTGGCTTCGTCATGAGAAGTCGTAAAGGGTTCACCCTGGAGATGACATGTATGGTTTGGCCAACCAAATAATGTCGTGTCTTCTGAACAGCGAAGACGAGAGCTAAACACTCTTTCTCAATAGGATTGTACCGAGATTCTGCTCCTATGAGAGTTCTACTCAGATAGTAGATGGCTTGCTCATGGCCATTGTCGTCCTTCTGAGCGAGGAGAGCGCCGAGGGAATAGTCCAGAGCTTTTACATAAAGCAAGAATGGTTTCCCTGATGTAGGGGCCACTAAGACCGGAGGTTTTGTGAGATACCTCTTAATGTCTTCATAAGCTTCTTGACAGGCTTGGTCCCATATGAAGGCAGTACCCTTCTTCATTAGTCGGGTAAATGGTTGGCAACGGCCCGATAGATTTGCTATGAATCTTCTGATGTAGGCTAATCTGCCTTGCAAGCCTCGGAGCTCTTTGAGATTCCTTGGTGGATGCATGTCCTGGATGGCTTTGACTTTGTCTGGGTCCAAATGGATCCCTTTTGATGTGACAATGAACCCAAGGAATTTGCCACTAGACACTCCCAAGAAGGATTTTGTCGGGTTCATTTTCAGCTGATGAGCCCGCATTATGTCGAACATCGTTCTCAGATCGCGAAGATGTTCATTTTTGCTGCGGCTTTTGACGGCAATGTCGTCAACATAGCACTCCACCGTCTTTCGGAGATGGTCGCGGAAGATCATGCTCATCGCCCGTTGGTAGGTTGCTCCGGCGTTCTTCAGTCCGAAGGGCATTACAGTGTAGCAGTATACCCCCAATGGCGTTCGGAAAGAAGTATGCTTCTCGTCATCAGGATACATCTTGATCTGGTTGTACCCTGAGAAGCCGTCCATGAAAGACATCCTCTCGAACCCGCATGTGTTGTCGATCATGACATCGGTGATCGGCAGTGGGAATTCATCTTTGGGACAGGCCGTATTGAGATCACGGTAGTCGATGCAGATTCGTATTTTCCCATTTTTCTTGAGGACGGGGACTATGTTAGCCACCCAATCTGGATGTTGTTCCTCCCGGATGAAGCCACAAGCAATGAGTTTATGAACTTCGGCTTCAATAGCCTCCATGATGTTTGGGCGGAACCGACGTTGTTGCTGCTTGACTGGCTTAACGTCGGGCTTGATGTTTAGACGGTGCATAGCGACCTGTGGATCAAGTCCAGGCATGTCTTCATAGCTCCAGGCGAAGACATCTATATACTCTTTTACGAGCATTATCAATTCTTCCTTTTCGATAAGTGATAAGCTTTCACTTATGAAAATAGGCTTAGGGTGATCTTGACTGCCTAAGTTGACTTGGATCACCTTGTCTTCGGTAGGTGGCTCGCGCAGCTCAAACCGCTTT
This sequence comes from Agave tequilana, assembly GCA_038442645.1. Classification (NCBI taxonomy): domain Eukaryota; kingdom Viridiplantae; phylum Streptophyta; class Magnoliopsida; order Asparagales; family Asparagaceae; genus Agave; species Agave tequilana. The sequence goes on from JAVJIF010033076.1 coordinate 37,672, forward strand.
TCCCATTGAAAGCTCAATTGCTGGGCCCATGATTCCTCATTGGCAACCTCTGCGGGTTCCAACTGACTGCTTGAAGTCATGAGGCTTTCGAATATTCCTCCTATGCTGACATCAGAGTCCCATTCGGAGGATGAGGTCGACTGTGATGGGATCGATCCGTCGCCTTTGACCTGAACTGTTGTTGATGACGTGGGTGTAACATACCCTAACCCCCTGCGTGTACTATCATAGTAATTTGCAGGTTTCCTCTTGGGACGGAGTTACGCATCAAGCCGCGTCTTCCTTTTCCGAAGTTTAGGCCCGCTCCCTGCTTCAGGTTGTAGCCCATCTTTTTCATAATATGGCGCGCTGATGGCGCGTAATGGAAGAACTGTGGAACTTCTGAGTCCGAGCTTGAGTCTGTAGTTGAGAATCTCCCTGGCCGGGCTCTGCCGAAGATTATCGGCGACTGTCCTTGCTTGGACGGAGGGATCACCAGCGTGGCCCCTTCTATAACCTCCACAGATGTAATGGCCGAACTTGGCTCATGTACGGGCATGCGAAGAGAGCCATCCATAATGGATTTAATCGACTCGATGCTCGCAGGATAATCAAAAGAAATATCATCATTAATTATCCATTCGCCTTCCTCATCAGAAGGGATCTTACATCGGGGATCATTAAAGCATGCTACAATTGGCTCGCCAATCAGAATGGCCGGCATGCCCGTTTCAGATTCCGAATCTGCCTCATTGCCACTTTCATCATCGTCTGGCAATGGTTCTCCCGGCGTTCCACTAGCCTCTTGATATAGGAGGGCATCAGTGAAGTAGTTTTCCACCCCCTTAAAGGGTTGCTTTTCAGCGAAGACAGTTCGTACTGTCGCATCATCCTCAACATACTTGAAGCACTGATGGAGAGTGGACGGAACGATCCAGTTGGCATGGATCCAAGGTCGTCCTAGTAGCAGGTTGTATGATGTGTCAGCATCAATGACATAGCACGTCACCTCTGACTTCAGGCTTCCGATTCTGCAGCGGAGCCGAATCTTTCCAAGCGGATGGCTGTTCCCGGCGTTGAAACCATATATTGTAGTGGTGGTTGCAGACAACCTGTACAGTGGTATGCCGAGGAAGTAGAGGAGCCTTTTGGGGATGATGCTGAGAGCAGACCCCGGATCGACTTGTACTCTTTCAATGCAGGTTGAACCGATATATCCGGTATAGTACAGAGGTCGGTCATGCTTGTTGTCTTTGAGAAGCATATCTTCCGCCGTGAAGGTAATGGCAGGTACCTTTGACTGCGCGTGATGGCACTCTGAGCAGGGAGGCTGCATCTCATCACCAGGGATCTCAGGCATGCATGTCAGAAAGGACTCTGAGTTGGCTAGCGCATCTCTGAGTGCCTCTCTCGTCTCTTTAGAGAGACGAAGAAGCTCGTGTATTGTGATACGAGCCGGGATATTGGCTAAGTGGGCCAATATATCAAAGCGAAAGGGCGTGGCTAACCCTTGGCCTGGCGGTTTCTTCAACACATGGTCGAATCGCACCTCCTTAGGCTTCTCCTTCCCTTTGGTCAGGACTGGAGTGGATGTCGGCATTGGTACTGACGTCGTTTGCCGTTGTATCTCGTCAGTAGATTTGTCATATTGCCTTTGATATGACTTTCCAGACCGGGTGCCCGTCTGTTGAGGCGCATCTGCCCGCGCTGTACAGGCATGCTTTTCTTCTTCAGAATCGCTGAGGGAAGCCGAAGTAAGATTACCATCGTCTGGCAGGACAGAGATGACATTGCAGGACTTGCCCTTTCTGCTGGAGTCGTTCGACGTCTGCTGTACGTCTTGGACGAGGTCAGGGTGTATCCACATAACTTCCCCTGTCTCCAATGTCAAAGGGACGAGACCCTTGTTGTATTGAGTCATGGCTGGAGGATGCTTGACTTCTAGCCGTGGCATCGGGGCTGGATAGGTCCCGTCAGGAACCATGACCTTCTGGGTAGTGCCGAACTCAAGAGTCACCATATTGGCAGTGACTTTCTTCTGTTCCGTCTTCAGTGTGAGGACTCCGGCGTCGACCAAGGCTTGAATTCTATCCTTAAGAACATAGCACTTGTCGGTAGGATGGTGGATCATCCTGTGGTAGAGGCAGTATTTAGGGTCATTTGTGCGCCCTATCTCATTAGGTCGCCGAGCATCTGGCAGCTTCATCTTATTCCCTTTATGGAGCAGATGGAATATCGTGACCACCTGGTCATCTCTGAAGGAGTACTGCTTCGGAGGAAACTTGGGCTCTTGGCTGTTGACGCCGCTCTTCTTGGCCTTTGACTGCATGTCCCCGGTCAGTTCGACGGACATAATTTCCTTCCCTTTAGCTTGGGAAGACTGCGGGAGATCGCTACGCCCTTTGTTGTTCGTGCCCCATTTGCTTCTAGGGGCGGATGGCTCGAACTTCTTAGCCGATTTCTCGGCTATCTCAGCTTGTTCGACCAATTCCTTCCAAGTATGGGCCTTGACAGCCCCCATGCGAACTTCTACTTGATCCGCGAAGTTATGTCTGCATGTTTGTAAGAGCATGGGTAATGGCATCCCTGCCGGGCACATCAGAGATAGATTTCTGAATCGCTCAATGTATTCACGGACAGATTCGCCTTTCCTCTGTACAGTGGAAAGGAGCTTGTCCATGGTCACTTCGGTATCATCCTCATAGAAGCGAGAGATGAACCGAGTTTCCAGGTCGATCCAGGAATTGATAGAGTCCTGAGGAAGGCTTCGGAACCAGTCGAATGCCACCCCTTTCAAGGTGCCGATGAACAACCTAGCCATGATGGCGTCGTTGTTTAGAACATTACCGGTCTGAGACCGGAAATAGTAGATGTGCTGATTGGGCGAGCTCTTACCATCATACGTGTGCAACGTTGGTGGTTTGAACTTTGGCGGATATGACACCGAATCCCATTCCAGTGGGTAAGGACGGACTACCCCCACTTTCTTCAATTCATCCTTTTGAGCCAGGGATGAAATTTGAGCTTGAAGGCCTTTAAGGACTTCGGCATCCAGGGAAGAGCCTCCCTTAGATTTCTCCGTCTTGGGCGGATCATTGCTGAGATGCCCCTCCTCGTCATGATTACTTCCGGTATCATCATTCCGGTTGCTGAGGAGCTGAGCGAGCATCTGTTGAATATTGTCCAGGGCCTCTTGCTGAGTTCTAGAGGTCTGCTCCTGAGCCTCCAAACGCCGACGAAGGTCGTCATTGGCGTTATCGGCCATATTAACCGATGCTTTGTCCGTTCGCACGGAACTGACTGTTGCTGAAGAAGCATACCCGCTGTCTCCATCTTCTCCGTCAGACGATTGGGGTGATCGTCCGGATTGTGGCGGGATCAGGGCCCTTGAGGAAGAAGGCTGTTCATAATTATAGGGTATCGCTACCCTGGATCTGGTGTTTCGGAAAACACCTTCTTCATGCACCAAGACTTCAGCTAAGCCTGGGCAGTAGTCCGGATCTGGGGAGCCGAAAGGGGTGTCGTCAGAGGCTTGACTTCTTCCGCGCGGCTCTCGCCCCCTTCCGGTCATGTTGACGGATGCAGAGGCTGGATCCGGTGGCCCGCTCCTTTTGGATGCCTCATCGGGATGCGCGCAGACAGTCGATCAAAGACTGATCGCCGATATGGAGAGGTGGCAAGGGTCGGTCGTAACCGACACTGCATAGAATGGACCATCACGAACTGGCATCCACTTCGTCGACAACAGGAGGAAGTAATCTGGAAATGCTTTAATCTCCGCTTGTCCGCCAAGAATCCTCGCAGGTCGGCCCTGTAGGGGCCTGAATAATCTGGTATATGGGACAACGCATCGTTCCCCTTAGTCCTGCGGAAAGGATTAGCACCGAATAGTGCTTTGGTTCTAGCCTCGCGGCTGTAAACCTGATGAGTACGCCGAGGTACAATAGCCTTGCTTGTGAGGACAAGGCTAGCGGTAGGCATTGCTGCACTAGGAGACGGTATGATTGCCGTCTTGACTTTATGGTTGGCAGCATTGTTGGTACAGGCGGGCATCTTGCCTTTTTCTTCATAAGAGGGGCGCGGCTTTGGCGAGGCTACGCCTGAAGCTTCAGCAGAGGACTTCTGTTTAGGCTTCCATATCCGCTTTGACAGAGGATGTATAGGTTCGCAAGGAACCTGAATAGCCACAAGCGGGGCTGTGGGGTGTTGGCGAAATTCTGCCTCTGGTTTCTGATCTGAAACCTTGGCCATGAAGACCTTCTTGTGCTTCCGTGCTCGAAGCATCAAGCCACCCCCAGAGAGGACTTCTTCAAATCTTCTTTGATCAATTTGGATAACCAGGTTCTCAAAAGTGCAGGATCTGGGCTGCGGACATGTTTCCTTGTTGCGCCAGAGGACCGCGGCAGGTTTGTAGAGAACCTTTTCCGTCTCCGCAGAGACTTTGCTTGAAGATTTAGCCAGAGAAGATCTGGCTGCACCGGCTTTTCTGAATTCAGAGATAGACCCGAAGGTCTGTCGTCGCATTGCGACACTTGATTCTCAGCAGAGGAGAATACATTCCCCAGCGGAGTCGCCATCTTGTTTTCCATTATGTTTGCAAAGGGGAAAAACTTACAAAAAAGAGTTTGAGGAGCTAAATTACAAGTATTCTCAAAAGATTACAAGTAGATCTCCTCAGAGATTCTGGGAAAATGTGCCGATAGGAGTCTGGTCAGCGCGCGACCACTTTGTCCCTTTGACGATGCGAGCGATGAGATTCCCTTCTCGCCTGGTTCCGGGAATCAGAGAATAGAGGATGGTAGAACCCTCTTGCTGCTTCTCAAAATCGCCTTCGATAAGGAATTCCTTCTCGCCTGGTTCCGGAGATTCCTTGAGAAGAAGGACGATGTTAGGGTATCAACACCCTGGATAGAGAAAGCAATTCTCTAAAAGGTCTCTGAATTCGAGAACGCACGGTGCGTTATGAAGAAGCCTCAGTCGAAGAAGCTAATTGATCGATTCTTGCGATCAGAAGGCAATTGATGGCTCCTTCCTCTGCAATCCGATCCTCTCCTTGTGCCCCTGACGGGCTATTTATAGGGAAAGTAAGGGTATAATCGTCCCCTTTGAAGATATAGAAACAGATTGAACCGAATCTATTTGAATCTGGAAAGTAGCCTTGCTGCGAGGCTATAATAGCTTCCGCGGAGCTAGAAAATGGCAAATCGGTTGATCTTTCCGATATGTTATGATCCTTTCCATATCGTTGATTGATTCTCCTTGATCCACTTACTCGTTTCAAGAGAGTCAAGAGATTGTGGCAATCACCTGCCATATTTGAATCCTGATTGGATTTGATTAGATTGAATCCGATCTCATCAGGAGATTTGATTGGTCAAAGGTTGACCATAGCAGGCTGATGGCGGAGCTGCCCGCTTTGAGGCTCATAGCGGAGCTAGAGGCAATTCCTGGCGAAGTCCGAAAAGAGGGTCTTCGGCGAAGTCCGAAAAGAGGGTTTTCGGCGAAGCTATCAGTTGGCTTCCTGGCGGTGCTCTGGATGATGTTAGTCTCTCAAGCGAGGCTATCTCCTTGGGCTAATGTAATGCTAAATGCTAGCATTTTAGACCTGCTGAGGTCTGTTAGAAACAATCCGGGTTCACTGTTCTGCTTGCTGGATCAGTGGAGTCCATCGCTTCCTTGTCCCTTGGAGGTGGGTGAAAACTGGTCTTCAGCTCGTCTGTCCCTTGTCTTTTGTAAATGTCAACAAGTTTAGACATCGTTCGGACCAATGAGAATCTTGTCTTTTTAAGTGTCAACAGCATATAATTTACATTTGATGAAAAGAAGCCTTGTTTATATGCATGTCTATGCATGTTTTATGTGCATGGTTGTGTTTCATTTTTGGTATCAAGGGCATGTTTAATGTGTTTTAAGAACATTCATTGCATATCTTATATGTTTTATTGTTATGCATGAGTTAAGGGGGAGCTTCTTTGAAGCTTTACTTTAATCCATGCATATATAACTCCATGAGTTTTGTCATCATCAAAAAGGGGGAGATTGTTGGCCCAAAGGCCTTCCACTCTAGTTTTGATGATGATTAACTCATGTAGTTATGTGTACTAATAATCTTGTGATTTTAGTTTCAGATCTTTAATCAAGATATTAGTTGGTGAAAGCTTTACACATCTTTCACATGTTGATTCAAGAGCCCGAGCGTCAAAGATCATACATTGCACTTGCTCGGTGAATCAAGAGTTTTTGGATCGAGCCGTCTTGGAGATTGCGCTCTAGCTTGGAGATTGCGCTCTACAAGAAGACTTAGGTATCCATAGTTTTAGTTTGGGTTTAGATCCTAATTGTAAAGATTAGAATAGTATGATAAGCTCAAGTTCACAACACACACCTTTCATGTTTTGATTTTCGGTTAGGTTTAACTGATCTTGGTTTTCATGAATAGATTTTTTATCAAAACAAGTTTACATGTTTTATGTATATTAGATTTGTTCTATATATATGCATGCTTCAATGTTTAGACAAACTTTGTTTGATAATCTATTCCATGTGTTTTATGTTTGGTATTTACAACAAAACATATTTTTGGACTTAATGACAAAAATCATGATATATATATGTTTCGTGTATATTGAATTTCTATTCATATACAATATGCTTCAAAGTGTTTAAATATCATATTTTTGTATCATGGATGAGTTTTAGACAATGTGTATTTTCTATTCAAAATACAAGGTTTTAGAAAATACGGTTTTTGGTTTTTGGCAAAATTTCTATGACACAAAAATAGTCAAATATGTTTGAAATTTGTGTTAGGATTTTTAACACAAGTTTGTATTTCAATATAAAATGATAAAACTATTTTTGTGGAATTTTAGAGATTTTGTGGGATTTATTATAATATTTTTTCCCCAGATTTCAGACCTGTTTTTGTCTGCCAGGCTTTTCCGGTCGACTGGTACGGTCGACCGCAACAAAGAAGCCAGTCGACCGTTCCGGTTGACTGACGTGCACGGATACGTGCACGCAGGCTGACACTGCATCCGGTCGACCGAAGCGGTCGACCGACAGAGAGCTGTTTGCTCTCAGGTAGTTTCGGTCGATCGAGGCGGTCGACGGTAGCTGTAACGGTTCAAAATTTGACCGTTGCACGGTCGACCGGACGGTCGACCGGCAGGGCATTTCTGGCTAAATTTCTGCCAACGGCTATTTTCTGATAATTGCCTATATATACCCCATTTGAGAGAGGTTTTCTCTAAGGTTTTTGGTGCGAATTTTCCATACTCTCTGGTGTTTTTACAGCAATCAAAAGAAGTTTTTGAACTCATATTGAACAATCTATTTGGTGTTTTCATTAGGGTTTGAAAAATCAAAGAAAGGGTTTTTGGGAAAAGATTTTGATTGAACTTCTCTATCTTGGTTTCAGTTTTCCCAAGGATTTTCTTTGTGATTTTGATTTCCATTCCATTGTTTTCTCCACACTTGAGCTATAATCTACTATCTACATCTATAGGATTTTTGTTGGAGAAAAAGACATAGTTTGTGGTTGTTGCTTTAGACCACCAAGTTGTAACCCAATCTTTACTTGCTTTGTGCTTTGGGTTGTATCCCTCAAGTTGTGAGGTGATCCTTGTATTGGTTGTGATTGGGAGTTTATTGTATTGTTTTGGAGATTGCCTCAAGGAGGAGGTTGTGATTGTTGGAGTTTGCCTCAAGGAGGAGGTTGTGATTGTTGGCTTGGAGTGGTGCCTCAAGGAGGAGGTTGTATTTGTAAAGAGAGGAGTTGGGTACTCCTTGTGAGAGTCTTTGTGACCTAGCTAGTGGATTAGAAATCCTTCGTGTGTCGAAGGCGGGGATGTAGAGCTGTGTGCTCGAACCTCGAAACACATCTCGTTGTTTGCGCTTGATCCATTGACTCTCTCTCTATCTCTCTCTTTACTTTGTGCCTTGCAATTATTTATATTGTGCATTCATATTTGCTTGGCTGGTTGTGTGTGCATCATTTGTTGATCACACTTGAGTGTAATTTGCATTAAGTTTTTTTTTAAATCCGCATTTAGTTCCTAGATTAGCATTGTCACCTATTCACCCCCCTCTAGGTGACTTTTCAATGTTTTATTCCTGTTATACATGTTCTTGACTACCTGGCGGTAGGTCCTGGTTCAGCGCCAGGAGTCTGGGCCGTGGTCCCGGGTATGCACGGGACCCACCTAAAGTATGGACAATGTCTCCAACCGATCAGTTTCAATAACTTAAGGGCATCGATTGGCATGTGTGGTAGGCGTAGTATGGGATGCGTCTATTACATGTGACAATTGGTGTTCGCTGACATAATTAATAATAAACTGTTGATGCTTTGTGACTGACTGTAATCACCTGATTGTATATATATATCATTATGATAGACACATGATTGTAACCAGGACCAGATTATGTACTAGGTTAGTGATATTACTAGGATATACGCTAGACATTTGTTATTTGTTACAGTTATTTTACTTGTCTTGTACCTGTACTCTTATTCTTGCTATTGTTATTCAGTTGCTTATGTATCATGTTATTTGATTATCTTATATCTGCAGTTATTCTTGTTATTGCTTTATGCACATTGTTTCTTCTGCACGAGCTCTTTCCCCTTTTACACACACACTCACCATGGTCGCTTTCTGACGACCCTAGATTTGCACGTCCAGATATTGGACGATTGTTCTAATGTGCAGGTGTTCGATGAGACTGTTCGTCTTGCGAGGAACTGGACGCTCTTTCTTCTGTTCTGGTATCCTCATCTCTTTTATATTCCTGTCATTTCTTGATTCTACCTTTATCGCTTTCAGCTGCCATTTTCTTGCCATCATTTATCTGCTATCCTTGTGATTGTCATTATATGTATTATTGCAGTGATCATTTATTATTGCTTCTGATTTATAGCTTGCTCAGGTTTACATTTAGGCTTAGCGTGTATACGCGGGGTATTTTCCTTGCGTATATACGTCGCCGACTCTCGTCGCGTCTCCGCTCCAGTGTATTTTGGGAAGCGGGGCGTGACAATATTCCTTTGGATCTCAATCGGGCCATGGAGGTGGACGTGGATCCAGCAGATGTGATCAAGACTGAACCAAGGCGGTAGTGGTGGGACTAGCTTACGTGACAGATTCGTTATAGGCGATGGTAGATCCAAAAAGGTTAAATCAGGATCCCATAGGATATCCAACTTGTCGGTGATGGAAGCAACTCCCCTTAGAATCATATAGGAACATGTACGTTGAACATGCAACATTATCACAACCTCAGGGTGAAACATACATGTCACCTTATTAACAATTGCAAATTCAGGTATAAGATATTATGTGAAAATAAAACAAATTTATAGTCATCATTGCATATTGCTATTTGTTTAGGGGTTCATCATATGCAACAGGCAAATGTAATGCAACTGACTCACTAGGATCAACTCTTAAAGATAGGGAAAAGAAAGACATGAGTGTCCTAGGAAGACATACTTCAGGCGCTGCTAATGGTATGACATTATTAGGATACATAGATTTTTGAAGAAACTCAGAAGAGAAATCCAAACATCCAATAAAAGAAGAAACATCAAAACTAACCTGATGTAACATGGCAAGAACTCTACTGATTGGCTAAAAGAGAAAACGTTAGGAATAGCTACTATAGATTCAACCTATGTTTCCTGACTGTCCTAGTCATCCTCGTGAATGTAGATATTATCAGCTATGAGCATGCTAGACTCCACTAATTAATCCACAACATCGCTATTATCCTCAGAAGAAACATTGAATCTCATTAAGAATTGTTGTACTGGGATCAACTAATGTATCATCCACAACACTAGTAATCCCAAAACAAATGTAGACATCTTCAACAACTCTCGAGTCATCAACATTACTAGGTGCAATATTAACTTGTTGACTCTTTGAGAGATCATTTTGTTTTGTGTCTCGAGATTCTACCCTTTTCCGAAGTTGCCTAATATAATGATCAAGCTTATCTAACGTATTTTGTATTTGATCCTTTCTCGAAGTTGCCAAATCATGCTATCAAGCCTATGTAGATTATTCATCTTGGATTTTTTTTTGTTATGACACATACTCCAATCTAGATACAAATGTGAAGTCACACAACCATGCAAATGAACGCGAAATCCTAGACTCAAAATAAAAATAAATACATGCATTAAATGAAGAAAATTAAAATACTCTAAAATTCAACTTCTAAATGCAACAAATGCAATCCTACCACTAATGAGAATAACATACAATAATGTAAATCACTAGATGGAAGCAACTCACAATTAATAAAAAATAACTGCAGTCCAATAATATTTGCAAATCCAATAATATTTGCAAAAAGTCGAAAGATAAAAATTCAGTTCAAGTTAAATTTCACATGAGGGGTGAGTAGTTCACACCCAACATAAGATTCCTCTATAATTTGTTGAAGTAATCCACAACCGAGGGCAGAAAATCATGCACGTGAGCTTGGAACAGCAGTAGTGTAAGTTGAAAGAAGACCACCTCGAAAACGGCGGGAATCGGGCGCAAATCGAGCCTGAAACGGACCTGTACAACTGTTGGCCTGCCTCGGCTCACGGCTGAGTTGACTCAGCATTGGGTTGCTAGTCTAGATTGCTGAGTTGAATCGCTAAGTCGACTGAGTCAACTCAGTCGAGTCGAACAACTGTGGAGCAAGTCGGATTGGTTTGGACCGAGTAGGGTCGGAGTTTCTTAAATCTGAACCCACTTCTTTCTTTTTTCTTCACCAAATCCAGTGATGAAGGAGGAAGATTCAGTGATGGAGGGGGATGACAGCAGGGACCGAGCAGCATTCTGTCACAGACAGGCGACTGTTAGCGAGGGCATGGAGATGAGATGTCTTCGTCATTGGACATGGTGGAGATGACTTCGGCGTTGGAGATGATGGAACTGCGAGTCGAACCTGAGATCAGAGGTGGTGGGTGAGCCTGAGATCACGACTATGTGGATATGGAGAAGGTGAGGCAGAGATCTTATCGATGGAGAAGACTGGTCAATGGGCTGCCTCAATGAGGGTGAAGAGACAATAAGAGTTCGAGATCGACGGTTGTTGCAGTGTCGGGATTGTCGGATCTGATGGAAGACGAAGTCGATGGTGGTGTCAGGGCTGCTCGACGAGGTCTCTCAGTGACTTGAAGATGAAGTCGACGATGAAGAGGAGAAGAATCGTGGTGGCGGTTGAGGTGATGATGTTGTTGGTGTTGGAGGATATCGCCGATGAGGACGATGAGCCGGCGAGGTCAGCCGGAGAGGCGTTTGACGGCGACGAAGATGAGGCGAGCAAAGGCGGTGACGATGTACATCTGATGTTGATAGTGTTGTCGTTGCAAGGAGATCTAAAATGGTATTGTTAGTGAAGATGAAAAACAGTAGAGGGAACAGTATCGTGATTTTTTTCTTCTCATTTTCTCTTATCTCTTTTCTTTTCTCCTTTTTTTTCGTTTTTTCTTTTTGATTTTTCTTTTTTGATTTTTTCTGGATTTTGTGGAATGATGAGATATGAGGAACCTGGCTCTGATGCTAAACTGATGGGAGATGAACTACAAAAAGGGGAATAACTGGGAACGAACACTAGAAAATCTCAACCTATAATTATCACCCAAGAAAAGAGGCTTGAGAATCTCTCTCTAGGGCATCTCACCTAAAAAAACAATGGCTATAAATGCTTTAATAACAATTTTCATAATTCATCAACTGAGAAAAACAATAGAAGTTTTGACCTTATATAAGCCTACATCACAAGAGATTTTTCACTACAACCAATGTAGGACTAAAAAAAAAACTAAAATAAACTAAAATAAAATAACTACTAAACCAACTCAAGTAAGCTAACTAAAGCACTAGATGTTCCCATCACTTAACCTAGAGAATCGTTATATAATGCGTGCCAAACATGAATTCAAGTAAAGCAACTACTTTGAAATATTAGAATAAAATCATTGAAACTTTTAGCACTTTCAGAGCAATGAAAACATCAAGAAAAATTGCTTATTACTGAATGATTATTCAATAAATGATATTAGCAACAAGAAGACATGCTCATCTTCCTCGGGCATGTTTCCTTTTATCTCTTCATATGTCATTCCGTCACATACACCAGCATTTATTTCTTCAAGAGCACGCCATTGTACCCAGAAGTATCAGAAGTAGCATGGTCAAACTTAAAAAGTAAGCAGAGGCAAAGAGATCTCTCATGATTTTGTTGAATTAAGGTGTCATTAGGCAGGTAAATATTAATGGAACCAACCTTTGGGAATCCGACAATTGGACTTGCAGTTATTATCGTTCGCTGAAGAGTACTAGTCCATATCTGAACCATGTAAGAGTAAATGATGATATTAAGTTACAGCCTATCTACTGATAGAATATAAAGAACTAAAGCATATATGAAGAGAGAGCAAGGGTTATAATGATTGTGAGTGTACACACAGCGAGCGGCCACCCATGCATCTCTTCATTCAGCAAGGTTTGAGCTAAAATATAGGAATATATATCCAGGATAATTTATCTGTCGTATCTAGTGCTTAAAATTTAAAATTCAATTCTTGAGTTGGCAATTATGGGTCAACTTATGCATGTAGACAGCAAAGGTCAACTTATGCATGTAGACAGCAAAAGCTTCTAAGTTTAAACGGGGAAATACAGATTTCGATAGAAATATTATCATACTCATTAATGATGCACCTCTCGTGACGATTAAACATTGTAGTAGAAAACAATGAAATGGTCAATGTTTTCTCCTTTTCGCCCCTCATTGGGGATGGGGGGTATAACATGAAACCAACACCAACCTACCCAACCCACCCTACCCCCCCTGACTATCAAGACCTCTCCACTTCTTATGTTCACTTCGTAACTAGTCGCTGGTTTGCAGTTGCGGAAGCTTTTTCACAGTGCGCGGAGCCTCAACCCTACTCGATGGGTAGGTCTTGCAGTCAAGTTGTAGGAAGAGAAGAGATAGAGGAGATAGAAGAAGATAGCACAGAGACCGAAAGTTAAAGGGAGCGAGAACGGTGCATGCAGCATGCCAGGACAGAGCCGGTCGATCGGTGGACAGAGCCCGATCGACCGCCCAGTCGACTGGTGTGCACAACGTGTACAGGAATAGCCGGTCGACCACCCGATAGACCGTGACAAAGGAGCGGTCGACCGCGCGGGTCAACCGCCCCGGTCGACTGACTGAAAGTAGCTGCTCTCAGTTAGTCTTGGTCGACCGGGCCGGTCGACCGTGGGCAGGGGTCGGTCGACCGGCAGGTCGACTGACAGACACGTTTTGCTGACCTTTCTGGATTTGAACTCCTTTTCTGTTTTTTGGGGTTTAATCCAATCAGGGTTTCCTAAATCCCTGGGACTCTGTGGCTATAAATAAGGGCTAGAGCCCTCATGTATTGTATCGCTGAAATCCCTTGAAAGTATCCCTCTGTATTGGCTTGTATTGATTGTTGAATTAATAAGATCTCTCTCTCTCTCCTTTGCCCCGAGGCCGTAGGCAAATTGCCGAACCTCGTTAAATACTGTGTTGATTTTCTTTCTCTATTGTTTCTCTGTTCTTGTCGTGTTTGGTATATCTCCGGCTGCGTCTGTCTCTGTTTAGTGCGGATTTCTCAGAGAGGTTATTGCCCAAGGCGCGCGCAACAAGTAGTATCAGAGCATCCCAGGTTCGTCATGGAATCACGTGTTGATTTTGAGGGCATCAGTTGCTGTTAGGAGGAGATCGTGAGTCGATCTCGAAGCAGCGTTGGGACTGTTTGTGGGATCGTGTGTCGATATTAAAACAGCGTGTGGATTGCTCGAGAAATCAATTTGGAGGAGTAGATTGCTTCGGAAACTCTTCGAGGGTTTCGCGTGGAGGTAAAGATCCTATCTTTATCTAGTTTGTTTTATCTAACTCTGTTTGCTTTCACATTAATTTGAGAAATCAGTTGAGAAGATGGCTGGAGATAGTACATCGGCGGTGAAATTCGTGAATCCACATCCGTTGAGGATTGATGTGGTGAAGTTCGATGGTAGGAACAACTTCGGTATGTGGAGATGTGAGGTGATGAATGCATTGACGGCATCAAACATCGAAGACACACTACGGCTGGAGAAGAAACACAATTCAATTACTGAAGAAGATTGGGACAAGATGAACTGCACGACGTGCGGCTTGATCAGGTCTTATTTGACACAAGACATCAACTATCATGTGTTGCATGAAACATCTACGAGGTAGCTGTTGGGGATCTTGGAGAAAAAGTATCTAACGAAAAGCGTCGAATCACGGTTGCAGTTGAAGAGTAAACTTTATCGTTTCTAGATGCAAGAGGATGCTCCATTAACGAATACATGAATAGCTACACAAAGCTTCTTACAGACCTAGTTAATGTGGATGTAGAGATCGATGAAGAGGATAAGGTGGTAATTCTATTGAATTCTCTTCCTCGATGACAAAGAGAGAAAGAGACTGCCATGGGGTGTGGTGTGGCAGCCGAGGTGAGATGCTCTGGGTGCGCTGGTGTTATGGCCGAGGAGGGTGTAACCTCCTGATCCTTGGTGTACGTATCACAGTATCAGTACTCGATATGACGTACAAAATTGATTTGACCTTCCTGATAGCCAGATTGAACCAATTTTAGTTTCAAATATTATTTTCCATTATTTTAGATTTTTCAGAATTTTCTGGATTATTTTAGAAAATCTCCGTAGTCAGTGTCGACCGATACCGATAATCGGCTTTACGATTTTTATTTCACAAACGGAGTAGAATTTTGAGAATCTGCTTTCACCTTATGTCTTAGAATCATATGATCTATATTACGCTATTTTTGGGGATTTTTCTGAATTTATCAAAAATCCGGCCAAACTGGTGTCGCCAGTATCGGCAAAACATTTCAGGATTTTTCATGTGCAAACCAGATTGAATTTCTTTAAACCGTTTTCATAGTATGTCTCAGAATAATATTCTCTATTTTTTGTAATTTTTGATAACCGTTCGGGACTAGTCAAATTCTGAACTAAATTAAATAATATTAATTGAGTAATATAAAAAGCTTTTTTTTCTTTCTTTTTCCCTCTTCTTCTCCAATCTTCTTCAGCCTTCCCACCGCCTTTGACCATCTCCCACCGCCATCTCTCTCTCCTTCTGATTTTAAAAATCTCTCTCCCCCTCTCCCTCTCAAAACCCTCTCTCTCTCTCTCTCTCAATTCTCTCCCATCTCTCTCTCTTTTTTCTCTCTCTAACTCACGGTCTCTGTCTCTCCCCCTCACGCTCTTTTAACCAGCGGCCGGAGGCACGCTGCTGCCGCTGCTGTTTGTTTTGTTGGGTTCGGGTTACACCCGAACCCAATAAATTTTGGGGTTGGGTTTCGGATAGAAACCCGACCCGATAACCCTTTAACCCATTAAAACCAATAACCCTATTGGGTTGGTACCCAGTAACCCAAATTACCCAAGATCCATTTAACTTAAGTTCCGGGTTGGGTATTGGATCCAAACCCGACCCGTTAACAGCCCAAACCCGCATACAAAACCCATTAAAGGTAATATTATAGAAAACCCCCTGCTACTTTTTGTTAATTGCATTCAAGATATTTTTATTACATATTTAACCCGTTTATATGGATTCTAGTATTCTGGCGATATCTGGAGCACCCAGACTCCGATTTGGACGATTCTAGATCCGTTGCGATCGTAGGAAAGAAAGCTACCTTTCCATGGCTAGTGTGTGAGTGTTTTTCCTTTATAAATTCTATTTTATTGTGTTAATAAAATTTGTTGCTTACTTTAATTAATAAATCCTGATTATAAATATTATTTAATAAAAGTACAGTTATCGATCAATCACTGTAATTAAAACATAAGTGATGATTCATTGCATCATAATTTATTTTCAATAATTTTAATAAATAACTTAGCCAATAACTTGATCATTAAAAATAGATAATGATATATAAGAAACTTTTGTGATATCTGTCCTATTGTACTAAATGTTATAATCATGATGATAAAGAAAATATCTGACATTCAATTATGTGGTATAGCCACGGTACCAACCCACGGACGACATTGAGACGCCACTCTTATATTTCTCGTACATGCTTTCCAGTTACACGGATACTCTAGAGCATGAGACAAGGGGACATTACTAGTGCACGTGGATATCCGTTTTGCTGAACACTGTTATTGTAGGTACTTGTAGACACATCACACATATTCAGTAGTGTACCGCTATAATTAGTTTCAGCATATCTCACCATTAACACATGTATTATGACACGTGACACATTTATGTCTTCTTCAAGCTTCACTGATACATGGATACACCATTTCATGATACATTATCAGTACACATAGTCGTATCATTATTTCATGATCTTACTCCACGGTATACTTGATGCACGGTTACTTCATGATCTTACTCCACTGTGATATAGACTCACCGATGTACCTTGTAGTGACTGGCTATGTATTCCTGTTGCATAGATCATGGGTATATGTTTGCTACATGCATATTCATGTATTCCCGTTACCTGAATATTTTCCGTTACTGATATTGATATTCCCGTTACTGGATATATGAGCTGTTGATATGTGATGTGTGGAATCCCACATCTTTTGTTCTCGTTTCCCGTTATCCTATTTTATGCTATCAACTAAGCTCAGGTCCTGTTATCATGTTACATGTACCATGCACTATAATTGTTCTTATTACGTTGTGTACTTTAAATGAAATATAATAAAGATAACTCGGGGATGGGGGAGACTTGACGGTTGATTAGATCTTATCGGGTGGATGTACTGGATCCATATTGTTACTCCCACTGCAAGTATGGTAGTGCTGCCTACCGATGTATAGCTCCATGAGCTCCCGTTATTTGATTCGTGCTCCCCTCTTAGCGGAGGGCCCTGGTCTGAGCAGCCAGGGGTCCGTTTAAGGCCGTGATCCCAGAAATGCACGGGATACCCTACCCGATAAGAGCTCCTCGACCATGAGTTTCCAATTAACATAATAAAACAGTATACACAATAGTGACGTCGGGAACACTTGTTATTTGGTCACTCTCTCGTTTGGATAATGGTACCCGTATGCCATGTCTGGATGGGTTTGCCTGGAGTGCGGGCTCCAGTATGAACTGCCAGTGGTATGGGACACTGAAAGAGATTGATTAAAATACCATGTGGTACTGATTGTTATTATTGTATAAATAACATGACTTGCCTGATACATGTATACTATTGTTTAGTTGTACTTGTTATTGTTCCTGATACTTATCCGCTATCATGTTACATGTATACTTTGTTACTTTACCTGGTACATGTTACACTTTCTGTGGTGGGATACTACTCATGTACATGTATACTCTGCATTGCATATATTCTGTTTTCTGTATACCTTGCAGACATCATTACTGTATATGCACAACACCGTATTATGGTTATATTGCATATGCCCATCTACATGTTCACTTCTATCACGTCACCACTATACAACATTATATATTGTATAAAACGAGATACTACTGTAGACATGACCCAATGATAACACGCTAATGGATAACGGTATTAAAATATGACATTGTTATAGTGCTACAGATTATTAAATTTCTATTATATGATATCACTATTACATAAACATGTATTATATATTATTATTGTTCTTATATTACTATAATATATATTATTGCCTCTTTCATTTTACCACTCACTAGGTCGCTTTCTGACGACCCTGGGTTTGCGTGCCCAGGTTGGAGATCCGAGCTATCGTATTGTCAGATAGTCCGTTGGATTCACATAGGAGACTCATCATCGAGACCATTCATAGGTATCTTTGTGATTCGTTTCTGTGATCTTATTTATCACTGTTTTTCCTATCTGTTATGATCACAAGCTCTTTCTGCAGGTATTCTTGTAATTATTTCTTACTGAAACTCTTATATATATATATATATATATATATATATATATATATATATATATATATATATATATATATATATATATATATGGAGGTGATTTCCTGTACTGAGGCTTAGCGTACGTACGTGAGGGTTTTTTGCCCTGCGTATGTACGTCGCCATAACGTCCCCGTACCTGCGGGATCGGGGTGTTATAGAGCGAAAATGGGATCTCGGCCGGGACTTGGAGCGGAGTGCGCGTACAGGGAGAGGGAAGGGCAGCAGTGGGTTGGCTCCGGGTTGTGCATTATGGGGGAAAAGAGAGAGAGAGTGAGTGAGAGAATAATATTATAGAGAGAGATAGAGCGTGAGCGAGAGAGTGGGAACAGGTGGAGACGTGGGGGAAGCAGCGTGGGGGAGAAGGTGAAGACGTGGTGAAAATGAGAGGGGAAAAAGGGTGATAAATAGATATTTAGATAATGTGCGTGCGTAAAACATTGACCTCCAAAGTGGCCAATTGGCGTAGGCGCAAGGATGTGGGGAGGGAGGCATGGGTAATAATTTAGATGGCATTTTTCATCGCACGCCACAGTGGGCATTTGGTTGAGACTAGAGAAGTTGGAGACTGGTTCAAAGGGGTTCGAATCTGTTAACTCAAAAAAGAGTATTTTTTTTCCATTTATATTTATATTTTATTTTTATTTAATTTCCTTTTTTTCTTCTTAAACAAATATTTACTCATTAATTTATTGGATTAAACTTCGATTAATTTAGAGAAAGCCTCAAAAATTCTCAAAAATAGAAAATGTCATCCTGAACATTGTTGTGAAGTCGGATCTTCAAAATTCATTCTCAATTGTTAATTAAAAATTTCGGAGTCAGCCTGTAACACCTATCGATCCTGAATTGAGATTCTTCTCCAATAATTTTCAAAAAATTTCAGAAAAATCAGAAAAATTCAAAATATTAGAAAATAATATCTCGATCTGAAACGGCCTCAATCTGGCTACCAGGATGATGAAATCAGTATCAGATACTAGTATTGGCACACGTATGTTGGGAACCGAGGGTTACATCATCTCTCCAAGACATCCTCTCTTTGCGAGTTCACAGGAAGACCGTGTGTGAAATTATAACTTCATCTTTACATTTTTTTTTCAAGTCTTCCTCTCTTTGTCTCTTTGCTTCTGACCCACAACATGCGTAAGGCACACTTGAATGGTTTGATGCTACGAGTTCACCTCATCTTTTTCCGAGTCTTCATCTCTCCAAGTCTTCCTCTCTCCGTCTCTTATGAATTTATTACTTCATCTTTTTTCAAGTCTTCCTTCCAAGTCTTCCAAGTCTTCCTCTCTTTACATAACACACACGTAAGGTTCTTAACTCCTGTCCCTTATGCATAGTCCCCACATTTGAATGGTTTGATGCTACAAGTTCACAGGAAGTCTTCATCTCTCCAAGTCTTCCTCTCTCTGTCTCTTATGAAATTATAACTTCATCTTTTTTAAAATCTTCCTCTTTGTCTCTTTGCTTCTGACCCACAACACGCGTAAGGTTCTGAGCTCCCGCCCCTTACGCATGGTCCCCCACACTTGAATGGTTTGATACTACGAGGTCACAGGAAAGCTCTGTGTGTGAAATTATAACCTCATCTTTTTCCGAGTCATCTCTCCAAGTCTTCCTCTCTCTGTCTCTTATGAATTTATTACTTCATCTTTTTTCAAGTCTTCCTTCCAAGTCTTCCTCTCTTTACATAACACACACGTAAGGTTTTTAACTCTTGTCCCTTATGCATAGTCCCCACATTTGAATGGTTTGATGCTACAAGTTCACAGGAAGTCTTCATCTCTCCAAGTCTTCCTCTCTCTGTCTCTTATGAAATTATAACTTCATCTTTTTTAAAATCTTCCTCTCTGTCTCTTTGCTTCTGACTCACAACACGCGTAAGGTTCTGAGCTCCCGCCCCTTACGCATACACTTGAATGGTTTGATGCTACGAGTTCACAGGAAGGCTCTGTGTGTGAAATTATAACTTCGTTTTCTTCATCTTTCCAAGTCTTCCTCTCTGTCTCTTATGCCAAGAGTTAATAAATCATAATTACTTATACGTCCCGCACTTTCTGTCTGTCCTAGACATTTTCCATCCATACTTTCATCCTCGTCATTACAAGTTACGAGTAGGGGTGAAAACAAATCAAATAATTAACAAATAGTTCGTTAAATATTTGTCCAGTTATTCGATCCGATTGATTTTGTGTGATTATTTAAATGTAAACAAATACTTTTTACTATTCGTAATTTAAAAGTATCGAATCTGAACATTCTAGCATTCGATTCGATAGTTTAATAAGCTATTTAATATATATATATATATATATATATATATATATATATATATATATATATATATATATATATATATATATATATATATATATATATATATATATATATATGCATTTTTACCCCTTATAAAAATATATTACTACATATTATACATACAATTATATTTTACATGATTTCCTCTTTATTCTTTTGTAATTGTTACATTTTAGAGGACTCTTATGAAAAATATAAAATAATAAAAGTGAATCAAAAACCCTAGCTAACTCAGTTGCTAACTCAGCAGTTCTCTCGAATCGATATCGAATATCGAATCGAATAGTTAATCGAAAACCAAATCGAATATACATATTTTTGAATTTTTTATTTTGAAGAAAACACAGTGCATGGATCAGATCGAATGTTCATGGTTAGTAAGCGAATATCGAATATTCAGCTCTAATAGAACTCAAATCGAAAAAAATATTCCGTTCGAAGTCGAATCCAAATTCGAACAGAGGAGAAATGACCGAATAGGAATTCAAATATTCAGGTATTCGCTTCGATTCGGTTCGTTTCCACCGCTCGTTACGGGTGCAAGTCAATGAGTTTTTTTTGCTCCGATCCATCCAAATATTATGAATTTGAAAAGCTCTTAACACAATTAAAAGTTTTTTCCGAGGGAAGGAAGACTATGAAAGGCAAAGGCTCGGAGAAAATGGTGCAGCGTTCTGCATAGAGAATGAAATGGATTTGAGCCTTCTGCATAGTTAAAGCCCTACTTTTAGTTAAACTTTCATGTAGGGTTCCTATTTTTTAAAAGTTCACACATAACTAGGAGGGAACATTTCAGCCTTTTGCTTGCCATCTCAAATTTGAAGCTATGATTTAGACCAATTATATCGAGACCCATCGCAACGTTGCATTATTAAATAACTTTTGTAAAATTTGGAAAAAATAACCTTTTTCTGAGGAAAAAACGAAAGATTCACTTTTCAATTTTTTTAATTTATTACTCTAGCTATTGAGGTCTAACTCTAATGTAAAAATGATTGGGTTGAAATTAGAGGTTTCAAATCCAAAATCAAGATACCATATTTGTTTTTGCACACATAAAAAAACACTAAAATATTTTTAAAATGAAGCAATCTGAATTTATTGGTTTGTCTAGATAAACTCTGTGTACAATATATGTCAATTAGATGTTCAGCGAGCCATTAGCAAGAGAAAAGAAAAGCTTAGTAAAGCCAAGTGATTAGTCCACTGCAATTGCATTTTGCCCTCGTAGATTATTCTAAGCTTTGAAACTTCGCTTGCGTTCGAGTTGGTTCACGTAATTTTCGTGAACAGTGAACTATTTATGTTAGTCTTTCTCCAAGTTACTCTCACATATTTTCCAAAAATAGAGACAAGGACTCGTTTACCTCTCAGTCTTCTTCCACACTTTCACAATGCAAATTATTGATTTTGGAGAATGTTGATCGTTAATGTGCAAATTAAATGATTAGAGTTAGTCGAATTGTGAAATTTAGCAAAAAAAAACTTCTTATTATACCTTAAAGCCCTAATTTTTAGTTAAATTTTTGTGTATGGCTCCTCTCTTTTTTTTAAGATGACATATAATTCGGAGGGAACATTTCAGCCTTTTGCTTGCCGTCTCAATTTGTAGCTTCAATTTAGATCAACATTGCATTATTAAATAACTTTTGTAAACTTTGAAAATGAATAACCTTCTTCTGTGGTAAAAAGAAAGATTCACTTCTTTTTTTTTTTTTAATACATAACTGTAGCAATTGAGGCCTAACTAAATAGTTAAAAGGATTGTACTGAAATGAGAGATTTTTGGACCAAAATCAGTTGCCGTGTTTGTGTTTGCACACATAATAAAAAACCATTAAAAATATGTTTTTAAAATGAAGCAATCTGACTTTCAAAAATAAGTGCTGTCAACATTCTACCTTCAACAATTGCATTGCAAACTGATAAATTATTTTAAGAATTGAAACTTGGTTTGTGTTCCAATTTAGTTCATGTAGTTTTCGTGAGCGATGAATTATGTGAGTCTTTTTCCAAGTCACTACCACAGGACTTCCTCAATAGTACTATGTGTCACATCACGTCATAAATGGCCAACGACCAGGCCTCTATGAGTCGTCTTCCACACTTGGAAGTCTTCTCCATTGAAACTCATCTCTCGATCTCTTTCTATCTCGTCCCTAACACAGTAATTAGTACCAATCCAATCTGTTTGTGGGTAATACTTCTCATCCTATTTATATGTTATCTCCCCTTGAGCCAAAGCCCATGTGCATCCTTGCCAAAAGAATTCACTAAGTTAATAATCAGTGTTGGTTGAAACCTCACTTGCCAATGAATTCCTACTGTCGTCGCCGCCTCCACTCTTTTTTTCTGTTGCTCTTTGCAATATTGGTTGCTGGGACTGGCAGGTACGCTGGTGCTCATGCAGTCAAGTGTCTCCCAGATCAGGAAGCTTCGCTTCTTGACCTCAAACAGGGTTTCCGTTTTGATTCCGAATTCAGCAAACCGCTAGTCTCATGGAAGCCGGGTTCCAATTGCTGCAGCTGGGAGGGCGTCACTTGTGACACTGAGTCAGGTCATGTCATCGGGCTCAATCTCAGTGAGATGTATATATCTGGTAATCTCAGTTGTAGCCTCTTCAACCTCACCTCTCTGCAAACTCTCAACCTCGCAGGGAATTACTTTGAGGGCGCCCCCATTCCTCAGTCAGGTTTCGAGAGGCTTACCAAACTCAAGCACCTCGATCTCAGTGATACGGGATTGAGCGGCCAGATTCTCATTGGCATCTCTCGCTTGACCAGCTTGATCTCCCTCGATCTCTCAGGAGGATATGAATTACAGCCCCGAAATCCTAATCTCCAAATGCTGGTTAAAAACCTTAGCAATCTGAGGGAGCTCCATCTCGATGGTGTCGACATGTCCTCTGAACATGACTGGAGCAAGACATTATCCAAGTCGCTGCCTCGGCTTCAAATCCTCAGTTTGGCTATGTGTGGCCTCCCAGGTGAACAACTTTTTATTTTATTTTTATTTTTTTTAAAAAACTATTGTTTGATTGTATATTGTGCTTGATTTGTTTCTATTTCTTTGTAACAAAAGCTAGCTGCCTTCTTAGTCTTGGTAGATTTGGAATTGCAGGATCATTGCCCAACGACTTCTTCTCTACATACAAAAATTTGACCTATCTGGATCTATCCTATAATCCAAGGCTTTCCGGAGCTTTGCCTGATTTCCCGACGGACAATGCTTTGCAAATGTTGCACCTTTATAGCTCAAATTTTTCAGGACCAATCCCCGCTTCAATTGCAAACTTAACCCAACTAGTTGACATGGATCTTTCATGGAATTGTTTGACGGGGGTTATTCCCACTTCAATTGGGAGTTTAATTCAACTGGAGTTTATGGATCTTTCATGGAATTATCTCAGCGGTCCAGTCCCTTCTTTTGAACCCCAGGCAAAACTTTTTCTTCTAGTCCTTTATAACAATAGTCTTATAGGACCTATCCCTATGTCTTTGTTCTGCCTCCCTCATTTGGATATGCTGGATTTGTCTTATAATCAACTCTCTGGTGAACTAGGAGAGTGTTTGAACCCATCAACTTCACTAGAGTCTATTCATTTGAGCAATAACCAATTGCAGGGATGGATTCCAAGGTCAATTTCAAAAATGTCAGGGCTTGGATTGTTAAACATTGAATCAAACAATTTCAGTGTGGAGTTAGACATGTTTAACAATATGATAAATCTGACTGACTTGTATATGTCAAACAATAAACTGATTCAAGACGTCAGTATAAACAACTTTCACACTTTTCCAAAGTTGTATGAAATTGATTTGGCATCTTGCAATCTCTCCAAGATCCCTGCCTTTCTAAGGTATCAAGATAGCTTAGAAAGGTTAAACCTATCAAATAATAGAATCAACGGTACTATTCCAAAGTGGATATGGAGGGTGCCCGTTTTTTTAGACCTATCCTTTAATTCATTCTCAAACATCGAGGGGCCAATTGATCTTACTACAACCAACCTTATGTCTCTTTATCTCCAATCCAATATGCTCCAAGGACCAATTCCACTCCTTCCCCCAGGTATTGTTGACCTAGATTATTCAAACAACAACTTCTCTTCCACTATACCTTCCAACATCTTCTTCAATCTTTATCAAATCGAATTCTTTTTACTTGGTAACAACATCATCACAGGAGGAATCCCGCCATCAATCTGCACAGCAAAGAGTCTCATGGTCCTCGACTTTTCAAACAACAACTTGAGTGGTTCAATACCATCATGCCTATTAGAAGGTGATTCTCTACTTGAATTAAATCTCAGAGGAAACCAACTTCGAGGGATCATTCCACAAAATATCAGTAAAGGATGTAAAGTAGAGAGAATAATGCTTGATGGCAACAATTTGCAAGGGCAATTACCCCGATCGTTGATCAACTGTATATCACTGGAGGTTCTAGACCTTGGGAACAATCATTTCGTGGATTCTTTTCCCTTCTGGTTGAGAGATTTGGTTACACTCCGTGTCCTTATTCTAAGGGCAAACAAATTTTATGGGCCGATCAGTTCCGTTCGAAGTCCTGGGATCAACAATACATAACCAAAGCTACAAATTTTTGATCTCTCTTCAAACCACTTCAATGGTAGTCTCTCTTCGGAGTGTTTCAATGCCTTGAAGGCAATGTTGAATTCCTCGCAGCTAGAGTCCTCAACTGTGGGATTAATTCTTGGTCCCGAGAATTTCACTACTGATATACATATAGACGATGTGGTTTCAATAACAAATAAAGGAGAGAAATCAATAATAAGAAAATTATTGACCATATTTACATATGTTGATTTCTCCAACAATGCCTTTGAGGGTGATATTCCAGAGGTGATCGGTGAACTTCAAGGCCTCCATGTGCTCAACTTATCGCACAACTTCCTCTCAGGAGACATCCCTCCAACAATTGGGAACATGAAACAGATCGAGTCATTGGATCTCTCAGCAAACTCTCTTTCAGGAGAGATTCCAAAAGAGATGCTGTCTCTCACTTTTCTTTCTTACTTAAATCTCTCCGACAACAATTTCATTGGAAAAATCCCCCAAGGCAACCAATTCTCTACATTCTCAAACACATCTTTTCAAGAGAATCCAGGATTGTGCGGGAACCCATTATCAAAGCAATGTGACAATGCAAGTCCAACAATAACAGATGCAATGTCACCATCAAAGTCTGATAGTTCAACGTCGACATATGTAATTGGTCTAGCCTTATTTGTTGGATTGGGATTCGGAGTGGGTTTCGCAGTGGTTCTAGTACTTCAAAATGTGCCTCTAAAATTTTGGAGAAAGAAATGATACTGACCAGCTATGACCTTAAGACATTCGTGAGCCATGAATGTACGCAGCAAACCATAAATTGTTAGAACTAGCTTATGCAAGAATAAAGCTTTTTTTGTGTTTTAATATTGTTTATGTTTTTCCAAAGTGAATATTGTTCTTGAGGTTTTTTAACTTATTACATCAACTACTGAGTCTATTATGTGTCTGTTTGGTTGTCGTAACTGGTCGTAATTCGTAAGTCGTAATTGATAAAGACGTTTACAGTTGTAAATGAGTTACATGCATGTAAGCTTTATGGTGTTTGGTTGGTAATATAAATTTGTAAGTGAAAAAGTATATTGTGTTTTACGGTGTTTGGTTGTCGTAATGTGTAAGTCGTAAGTGAAAAAGTTGACCACAAAATTAACTATTTGGTGATTTAAAAAGTTTTTATATTGCAAATAAATATTAAAAATGCTAAATATTAAAAAAATTTAATATTAACATAAAAAATAATACAAATTTGTATGACCACAAAATTAACTGTAACTGGGCTGTATGTGAGTAGTAATTGGGTTGCAAGTGAGTGATAATTGGGTTGTGTAAGTCTTTTATGAATTACGGTCCAAACAAACACCGTAGTTGTAGTTGGGTTGTAAATCATTTACGAATTACGGACTTTTACGCGAAACAAACGGCCCCTATTTGTAATTGTTGGGTTGGATTTGAATTTGAATTTAATTGACATTATATGAACGATTATTTATGTTATCTTTTCTCTTGATCCGTTGTTTCTAGCAGCTCAATGCCCAACACGCACCTATGAATTTTATTGGTTTGATAATGAGTTGACCTTTCAATTTAGTGACTAATATTGTTATTTAGACTTGTGTTTTAAATAACGGTCTAAAGACACATTTGAATGATTGGTGGAACATGCCTTGATGCAAAATTAACATCCTAGATCAACTTAAACTGAATTGGGGCTCAATCTGGCTGCTCAAGAGTATCAAGATCCAACGGAGCAATAACCACATTTTATATTATTGCATATTTATTGGAACTTATATTGGAACAAGTGATAGATGAAGAAGTACTTATGTTGGAATTTATATGGTGTTACTGATTCAATATTCTTGGATTAGACTCTACAATTTCTAGGATTTCATTTCTTATCTGTTATCGCTCGATTTGGGTAAATGGATCTCAATTTCTTTTGTACTTCATTTAACTCTTTTGGTCATTGTCGGCATTTTTTTGATTGGTCAAATGTTCAATCTAATGAGTTATCTAATATAGTTTAAATATCAATTCGAAGATAGCTGTAATTTGCTGAGTTATGGGTTTGTACTAGTTTCTTTATATTTTGTATAATATGAATTTCATCGATGAAACTTCAAGGTATTGCTCTTACGTTACAAAGAGAGGGTTATTTAGCCAATTGGATCTGCCTTAATTGGTAAATGAGTGGACATGGATTGCGAAAGTATACTATTCAAATCTCAACTGTGAATGTTATCAAATAAACTCATTAATTAATGAGCTAATGAATTTTGAGGCAGACTTCATTATTAACATTTATGAAAACTAAAAGTGAAATTTAAAAGTATTTTCTGTTTTTTCCCCACTTTGAATAAAAATCATAGCCTGTATTGCATGTGATATTTCTCACTATTCAACTCCACCCTCTTATAGAGTATTAAGGTTGTTCTTTCATTCTTTATTACACAACATTTGCATCCTTACTCTCAGCAATAACAAATGTTTCTACTATAGTTTTTTTGTTAGGGTTACCTAGTTAAAAACTAGCTATATCCAAACTGGATTCAATAAGCTACATTGACTTGTGAGGCCCATGTCTAGGGGTGCCACCGGATACAGATTATCCGCGGATATCCGCATCCGAATCCGCCTCCAATCCGGATACGGATATCATTTTTTTACATCCATCAATATTCGTATCCGTATCCGTATCCGAAAGGTAGGTGCGGATACGGATATGATAAAAATAATATCTTATTCGTATCCGATCCGATATCCGAATGTTGCGTGCTTCATAATGATATCGGTATGGAGAAGACTATTCTTCAATGGAATAAGGTATTAAATTTTGATATTTTGAGTTGGTGAAAAAGTAATAGTGAAAAGTATTCGACTCTTGCAAGAGAAACATATGATATTTTGAGTATTTCGACATCAACCATGGCATCCGAATCGGCATTTAGCACCGGAGGACGTGTAATCTATTATTATAGAAGTCAAATGACAATGAATACGATGAATGTATTGATATGTACACAATAATATCATAGTATGTATCACATTTAATATTGTAGTAGATGAGATAAAAAGTAATATAAGTATTTCTGTTTAATTTATTTTTAAGCATATCCATTTTTAACATATCCGATTAGTACCCGCATCCGATCCGCTAATATCCGATTTATATCTGATATCCGATTTTGGCGGATACGGATATCATTTTTTCACATCCGCCAATATCCGTATCCGTATCTGTATCCGAAGGTTGGGTGTGGATATGGATATGGTAGTGGTAATATCCGATCCGTATCCGATCCGATGGCACCCCTACAGCCATGAATTATTTAGAGGCCTACATCTCATTAAATTCAAGTCACAAAATTTGAGCTAGAATAACATTACTTTTTGTCAAATAAAATGCGCTAAATCTCTCTTCTCTTCCGAATAGAAAAAAAATGTCTCATACTTTATTTTTGGCGGCGTTCTTCCAACTTATATCTTATGTGTCAACAAAAGTATTTCAATTGATTTCTCTCCAGTTTCTCTCAATATAGATTTGTACTGAATTTACTCACAGATTCCCTGAATTTCAATAACAGAATATTCTTTTCATATATTTATTATAAATAAATAAAATAAGTTGGAAATCCCAATTTGAAGTAACCAACAACAGGAATTGGAACTCAATTCCACCAAGTAACCAAATAGCATGAATAAAAATCAGCAATTATAAGATTTAAGCTCATTGATTAGCCGCCTAATGGTGCAATTATTTGTAAAAAAAAAATTGTTTTATTGACCATCTCAGTTCCTTAAACGAACGGATGGCAGTTATATACGCATCATTTACCATGGAAAGAATCATGGAATTGCAAATCCCAAACGAGTCAAATAAACAAAAATCCTTTGCTTTCTCATCTCTTTAAATAAAGCTGACGCATTTTAGTAGCTCAGTTAGTCCTACTTGCAACCTGAAAAAATTGGAATTTAAATCTTATCATTTTTATAAAAAACAGTGGACAGTCATCTTTTTAGTCAAAACATCCATGTCAATGATTTGAAGTTTTGTGTAAGCCCTTATTTGCCACTCATGTTTTATAATAACAATAAAGCAGTCAAAATACGAGAAAGATAATGAAGTAATAACAACCATTTAGATGGAATTAAATAATGAGATTTTGAAAACATGAAGGGGGCAAAAACAACAAAAAGGAAGAAAAAAAATCATAGATTAAACCAGCGCACTATCTAACTCAATTTACAAGTACTGATGGAAATAGGGGTGGCAGACGGGTCGCGACCCGCCAGACCCGACCCGACCCGACCCGGAGTTAGCGGGTATGGGTTTGGGCTAATTGGGTTTGAGTCATAATCGGGTCGACCCATCTGACCCGATTATTAAATGGGTCGGGTCGACCCGAACCCGCTTGACCCGCCAGACCCAATTATTCTCTCTCCTCCTTGGCCTCCTCCCCTTCGATCTCCTCCACCGCCGCCACCGCCTCCTCCCCTTGACCTAAATTAAATTATCAAAAAATATGCGTGAGCCCAATTTCGAACATGTGACCTCTAGTGTATGAGTTTAGTGTGCTGACCAACCATATCACCAAACAATTTAGTAAAATAGCGTAAAGAAATTGTATTTAAGGCTTAATAATCGGGTCAAATGGGTCGGGTCGGGTCGACCCGATTAAGTCTGGGTCGGGTCTGGGTCTGAATTTTTGACCCATATAATAAACGGGTCGGGTCGACCCGACCCGATTTTTATATGGGTCGAGCAGTAATTGGGTCGGGTCGACCCGACCCGACCCAATTGCCACCCCTAGATGGAAACACCTTGATCTTATGATTTACTCTTGTTCATCATTCTCAGTGCCGGCCCGACCCTTAGGCCAATGAGGCCTAGGCCTAGGGCCCCCAAGCCAGAGGGGCCCCAAATTTAATATTTTTTACAGGCCTTTGTTAGGCTTATACTTAAACTTTTTTGGGTCTAAGCCCAATTTATAATAAAACATTAACGGGCCCTTGTCATATTTGCATTGGGCAATTCGAAAATAAAAAAAAATCAATAACTTCATAACTGAAAGGGAAGATGAATCGGCGACACCTCGAGCATACGAACCGTCCGCATTCTGCACCTCCCTCCAAGATTCCAACTATAACTCTCTCCCTCTCAATGATCTCATCACAGTTCTCCAACACCCCCCCAAAACCCACGCAAGCCTCTGTCGACCTGCCCCTTTCCCAACCTCGGCCATCGTCGTAGCGGCCTGCTCCTCGTCGCAGGCGCTAGTCCCGATCTCTTTGAATCCCTCGCCAGTTTTGAGAGTGCATAAAGATCTCCGTATTTGACTCAAGGGCAAACAATTAAAGGTTAGTTTTTTCTACACATGAAGTTGCTGCCAAATTCACTAATAAACTTGCTTTGAATCACAACAATTTTAATTTATCAATTATCAGTTAGTTGTGAGTTATGCAATAAAATAAGACTCAGTTCAATTAATCGACACAAATGCAGGAGGAAATGGACAAACATGTATAAGAGAGAACACAATGTGCTCTCATTTATATATTTGAGTTGTTTTGTAA
Organism: Agave tequilana; assembly: GCA_038442645.1. Lineage (NCBI taxonomy): Eukaryota > Viridiplantae > Streptophyta > Magnoliopsida > Asparagales > Asparagaceae > Agave > Agave tequilana. Next base: position 68,098 of record JAVJIF010033076.1, read on the forward strand.
GGAAATAGCTAGAGAGAGCAGCAAACAAACTTGTGAAGCAAACATTTTTGAATCTAATAAGAACTTTTTGCCTTTGTTTTTATGATCCAAGCATTTTGGTGTGCTGATGCTTATTCTCGTTTTATCTGCTAGATTTTTACCAGAAAAGGAAAGAAAAGGGGCTTTTCCTCCTCTAGTTTTGCTCTCTAATTAGAATTGTTTTTCAAAAAAATATTGATCAAATAAAATATTATTAAATATTAAATTTTGTATAAAGTATATTTTAAAGGGCCCATTAGAAATTTTCGTCTAAGGCCTCCATAAAGATTGAGCCGCCCCTGATCATTCTCTTGAGTGAACAACTCAAAGAAGAAGAAGAAGATGATGACAACGACGACGAGGACAAGGAGGAGGAGGAGGCGGAGGCGGACAATGACGATGCCGATGACTCGTCACCCTTTGTCACGATCTGACCAAAACTGGCTGAATCAAGTGGCAACTCAACTGTTGCGTTCCCTTCCCCTTCTCCATTCCCTCCACCCAACTCCTCTTCCACCACCACCTCAACCACCACCGCCGCCCCGTCACCGCCCACCGAGCCCTGACTCCTCCCCCCTTCACTTGATCCCTACAAATCGGGCACGTAGAATGCGACCCAAGCCACGTGTCAATGCACTCAACTTGAGCCACATGCTTGCATCTAGGCAACACTCTCCCCACCTCACCTCCCGCCATCACACTCAAGCACACAACACAATCCAATGTACTCTCACCCTCTTTCTTCTCACAAACAAACATAGAGAGAGATGCAAACGTCACCTCATCGATTCGCCTAGTGAGGCCGGCCAGGGCCGTTTGAAATGGCTCGAAAATTGCATATGCGATGACAGGCGTCCGTCTGAAGAACCAGCGGGCGTAAATATGGAGGAGAATTACGGAGAAGACGACGATTGATAGAAGTATGACCAATAAGACCTTTCCGTTGTAAGGGTATGTGCCAGCATCCTGACTACTACGATGGTAGCCAGGAGTGTTACTGTTGAACATACTGCTGTTTCTGATTCTACTCATTTGGTGAAGCAGTTGTAGGGTGTATAAAGAGGGAGATTTTAGGGGCCATAAGGGTTATTTACATTTACGGTGATATAAAGGGGGTTATTTGCATTTACTACCCCTTTCAATATCCAAATGCGACTCCGAGCTAGTTTGTTTATTTAAAGTTTTAAGAGTGAGCTATTAAATTTTAACTAGCTTCAACTTTTCTTCTTTTTTTTATTTTTATTTTTTTTTAGAAAAGTCTGTGGGTTAACTGTCAGCTTACACTATTCACATATGCCGCACTCCATGACATTTGAATCGGTACTCATTAGAAAGCAAACCTTATAGCTTACCGTGTGACCACATAGAGAGAGGCACTACAACTTTTTTTTTAACCTCTCAATTCTCTTGCAACAGAATTATATATCTACATGCAAAATATTTAGAGACACACAATTTAAATATCATAATTGGATGGGTATCTACAGAAAAGGACCTCTCTTATTTATGTATTTCTGCATTTTGTAACATTTTATTCAGTCTATTAGCGGGAGAAGTGGTAGAAGTGAGAATCTCGTGGAGGCGACAGCATCATCTCTTTCTTTTAATTTAATTTAATTTAATGCCATTATTGTGAAGCAAGCAAATGCGAACAAATCCTGAGTATGAAAACAAGAGGTCATGCTTCTATTATTATTTAATATTTATAATTATTGAATAATATTTGGGTCACTCGCCTCATGTGAACAGTGATTGGATCAAGCTATACTTTTTCCTTCTATTCCGTGACTTGGATCTGTGTTAAGGGGGGAAAGTGAGGAAGTGAAGAAGTGAGAAAGTAGTAATAGTTCCCATTGGAACTTGGGAATTGGTTAGTAAGCTTTCAGGTGTTTGGATGTTTTTAGGAAGTGTGGTTTGTAAAATGTTATGTCTTTTCCGGTGTATGGATGGTAATGTGGAAGTTAAAGTGAAAAAGTTGACCACAAAGTTGACCGCAAAATAATATTAAAATAAAAATTAATTAAGAAAAATAAAAAATGAACTGTAATTAGAAAGCAAGTGAGATTTACATGATCAAAAAATTAACATTTTTGTTCTACAACTTATTACAAATGAGATTTACATGACCACAAAATTAACTGTAGCACTCTAAAAGTGAGTAAATGGTTGTGTAAAAGAGAAAAGAAAAAAGGTTTTCTTTTTTTTTTTCCAGTGTTTGGATAGATAGGGAAGTGAGCAGAAAAAGGGTTTTTCTTTTTTTTTTTCCAGTGTTTGAAAAGATAGAGAAGTGAGCAATTATACTTCTTCATTTTCTTACTTCCGCCAACTTCCTTGCAACCAAACACCCCATGTGTCACCTCTCTTTGATTTTTAAGTGAAACTTTTCTAATGACAACTTTTAAACTAATATTTTACTCAACCAACGGTTTAATACATTTGTGTGTATTAATCATATATTAATCTCGTAACGTTTGCATTGCTTAAAGTATAATAATCAGCTTTGTGATTGACCACGAGACATAATTAGGTTGATGTTCCCTAATGCTCTTTTGAGGCCGGTGACAGAATTAGGCCTTCTATTTCTGAGGATAAAAAATGTTCATCTTAATTCTTTTATAGAAACTGATGGCCTGCGAGTGAGCGGAGCTCTTATGAGCCCAAAGCTGACCGGAATACCACTTGTGGGGGACTAGTGATGAGTAGATATCAAGTATGCATTTAATCTATGCAGCTAACATATCACCAAAGCATGAAGTCCATGGGGTTTTCAAATTTGAGACCTTGTATTCTCCTAAAAGGAAAGGAAACAGAAAAAAGTCTACTGAAGAAGTGGTTACAAGAGGAATCATATGCCAAACAAGAAGTCCAAACAGATGGACTAGCAAAGACTCGGCAATATCCTCCTTATCTATTAAGTCAAAACAAATACAGCATACTAAACGAGTAGCTGGCTTGAATTTCTGCTGACCACCAAGAATTAAAAATTAATTAGGAGATGGGGGTTACAAATAGACCGCCGACTTCATATCTAAAAAACCTATTTTCATTGTCTTTCTTAAACATAAGATGTCTTTTACATCTAAAGTTTCTTTTATTGTAGCCGAAAACATGACTTGAATTTGCAGTTTCTCTGTCGCAAATCACACATCTTACCAACTATGTTCTTACGAGTAGAATCATTAATATAAATTTGATGTTGGAATGGCCATTCAGTTCAGATTCAAATCAGCCTCTTCGCTGTGACCAACCTCCTGTAAGAAGCCTATAAACCTAAAACACGACCATTTACGACAAGGCGAAAATAAAAAAATTGCAAAATTTAACTCGAGAAGGCATTGGGATTAGACATGCGGCAAATCCCAAGTAACACTACTTCAGTATGGCTCCAACTAGCATAACGAGAGAATTTCTTCGTTATCCATTAGAGAGGAGACGGGCTTTAGAACGAGTTATCCACCTTATTCGTTAAGAAAAAGAAATCGTTTAATCCTACTCAGTAAAGCGCCAGTGGCCTGGTAACGGTCACCCTCCCATGGCAGCATCCTTCATATACCGATCCCCAGGAAACATAGAGGACGTTGGCCATCAAACGTTCCTAAATCACAACATAAATCAGCCCTAACTTCGCCTCCTCTGCTTCCTTGTATCTCACAGGCCATCTCAGTCACCGTCCCTTCTACCGAGCTTATTGGTGCCAAAGACAATCTCATAGGGGCGCTGCAAACAGGGCATATGGGGCGAGACATGAACCAGGCACCGATGCAAGCAGCATGGAAACAATGCTTGCACTTGCTCAGCCTCACAGCCGTGCCACTGTCCTCCAACACACTTAAACAGACAGCGCAGTCAATACCGGCAGTAGAACCAGAGATGGGAAGAAATGAATCCTCCGAGGGCTCAACCCTGAAGCATACAGCAGAAATGTATAGCAGCAGCAGCAGCAGGATTAGCAAGAAAGATACAAGTGTTGCCAGCAACAGTAAGACAATAGTTTCATTTTGTTAGTACTCTTCCAGAACTTGAATATTGAGTTCATTGGAGAGGTTAGAGAGAGAAGGCCTGATGCTTCAAACCATGCGTTTTTATGGCAAAATGCAACAGGTTCAGTGTGAAGAATCCAAGGATCCTCTCATCTATAAATAAAGATGACAACAGTAGAATCTCAGGCATCTAATCAAAAAGATGCAAACACAAATGTGAGCACAGATTTTTAGGTACTTAACATGAAGACAATTAATTTTAAAGGGTAAAATACTCTGGGAAGATGGAAATAAATAAGTTTCAGCAGGTGAGAGAAGCAATGAGACCTCATTGGACAATAGCAATTAGTTCTATTTCAGTAATGTAAAAGCTACGCAAATCAACATTGACCTTAAAAGTGAGGAAGTAATCATAGATTAGAAATTTGTACCATAATCGATGGCTTTGCCATTTCCTGCAAAATTCTCCAATCTGTTCCGCATTAGAGACATCCAGTAAAAGTAAGATAACCTTACAAGTGCAGGGCAAATCTCGATCCTCAGTGATCCTGACTTGTTTCACATTTGCAGCAATAAATAATGAACAAACTCTGAAATGAGAGTTGACAGTGAACAAACTCTGAAATGAGAGTTGACATTTTGCACCATAGTTTTGGTCTAAACAGTCTGAGAGCTGCAAAAACATTTGTCTCGTAAACTGTCTTCACATTTCAAAAAATATATGTCAGATAGAATAACAAACAGTAATAAAGATCTTCATGAATATAAACCAGTTAATGATATTTAAAAATAAAATAAACTATAAATATATTTTTTATGAGAAAATCAAAAATGTGCTTTATTTTACAATACTATGTACAAGCTGTTCCTTCCTTTTTCATCTTTAATGAATGGTAATTGCATAAATTGTATAAGCTTTTGAATACATGTAAGAAACTGAAATTTGCAGAGGTACCAAATTACTCTGGCACCAAGAACGAATGACATTTGTATCAGTCAAATGTGGATACAATTGGTAAAGATAACTTCCCTTGAGGTTACATCTCACCAACTACAGATGATACAGAGTATTAAATTAGGAACATGCAATGGTGCTGCCAGTCTCATTTTAGAGATCTATGGAAAGGAAGCAATATGTCTTTGCTAGCTTTCTATGTCTCATATTACATATAGGTCTCCAATAGCTCAATCCATGAGCTTGTATCTTTTCTCTTGCACACCAGTCACCCCCATCTGAATCTCAATTACGGTATGAAGAGGTACCTACATAAAGCATAAAGAATAATTGCTTAAACTTGGTATGAACGGACATACGGGTAAGTGGGGGAAAAACAACTCATGATCATCCATTCATGTAACCACTAAGGAGAGATTCTCTTCTTTCATTTTTTTACTATATTCCAAACATAGCTCTCTTTTTTTTTTTTTTTCTGTTTTTCAACCTCTACTTTCTTTAGCAACCAAAAAAAATGGAAGGCACATGCCGCATGCTCTTTCCTTTCCATCTCTTCCTTAGAAGCAGAGATAGCAAAAAGATATGAGAGTTTTTCCATTTACCTCAATGTGGGGGACTTCTTTCATGGCCTGTCTGCAAAATATGCATATAGCGCTCTTAACACAGCCTGCATCAAATTGAAATTTTAATTAGTGAAATATTTCAATCAAAATCGCAATTAAATAGAAGAGAGTAAACATATAGACCTGATGAGAAATGACTACAACCGGTGCACGTTGTCGCTCAAGCTCGATAATGACAGGTTCTAATCTGCAAAAACACACGGATATGAAATGGGTACGCAGCTATGACAATATGACATGAAGTTGGGATATTTACTAAAATAACAATAACAAAGACTTAAAACAAAGACCTTGTTCCAGACATTTGAGTTTGGATAATCCTTTTTCTCCATTGAGCTTTGTTAAGGGCCATTACCTTAAAGTTAACAATTATCACATCCGTTCAATGCATCTCATGCAAAATGATAGGACACAGTATATAAAAAAGGGTTACACACACACAAACACACCCACCCACCCCCCAAATCTTCTATATTTAGGAATTTACCCTCCAAATCATTGATATTGTCTATATACCACTCAAAACTCTTGATTAGTAAAAACTCACCTTACTGTTAGTTTTTGAATGGAATATAAGTAAACTACTCGTTATGCCTCCACTTTTTTAATTAAAGAAAAGAAAGAAAAAAAAAGCCTCTTCTTTCTCCTCCCTGAAACTCTCTCCCCCTCCTCCCGCCCCCTCTCCTCCCTGAATCTCTCTCCTCCTCCTTCTCGCAGTTTTTTCTCAGGACAGCGATCAAGGTCGTAGTCTTTTTCTGAAAACTGCGACCTTGACCAAGGTCACAGTCTTTTTCTAAGAACTGCTACCATGGTTGCAGTCTTAATTACACTGAAAATATATGATTTTTTAGAACTGCGACCATGTTGCAGTAAGTTTGCGATCATATTGAAGTGACAGCTGAGAGAGTCTCTCAGCTGGCGGCTGATGTACATTTCTCTCACTCAGTAACCTTAGCAGTGGGTTGGCTCCGGGTTGTGCGTTATGGGGGAAGAGAGAGAGAGAAAGAAAGAGAGTGACTGAGAGAATAATATTAGAGAGAGAGAGATAGAAGGGGAGAGAGAGGACGTGAGCGAGAGAGTAGGAACCGGTGGAGACGTGGGGGAAGAAATCGGGTTCGGTTCATGCGTGTGAGTCACACACACATACAATAAGAGGACCAATCACACATTGACACGTGTATTGATTCTCTTATAATATGTTATGTGTGGGCCTCACACATATTATAAGAGATTATAAGAGGTCCAATTCGCGTGTCAATGTGTGATTGGCCCTCTTATTGTATGTGTGTGTGACTCACACATGAACCGAATCGGAAGAAATGGGTGCAGCGTGGAGGGGAAGGTGAAACGTGGTGAAAATGAGAGGGGAAAAGGGTGATACATCAAATGCTTAAATATAAAATGTGTGCTTCAAAATTACCTCGCCAGTGTGGCCAATTGGTGTAGGCGCGGGGATGTGGGGGAAAGAGGGGGATTGGTTCGAATATGAGAACCATCAAATTAAACTGGTTTTGTTTTTAATTTCACAAGAATAAAAGGATAATTTTAAAAACAGTTAATAAAATAGGTCACGCCGCAGTGGCCATGTGGTTGAGAACAGAGCAGCCGGAAGATGGGGTCAGAGTTTCGAATCAGTGCTAACTCAAAAAGGACCATTTCTTAATTAAAAATTTCAGAGTCAGCCTATGACACCGATCGACCCCGAATTGAGATCTTCTCCAATAATTTCTAAATTTTTCAGAAAGGCCTCAATTCGAATACCAGGATGATGAAATCAGTATCAGATACTAGTATTAACACACATATGTTGGGAACCGAGGGTTACATCATCTCTCCAAGACTTCCTCTCTTTGTCTCTTATGAAATTATAATTTCATCTTTTTTCAAGTCTTCCTCTCTTTGTCTCTTTGCTTCTGATCCACAACACACGTAAGGTTCTGAGCTCCTGCCCCTTATGCATAGTCCCCCACATTTGAATGGTTTGATGCTACGAGTTCACAGGAAGACTCTGCGTGTGAAATTATAACTTCATCTTTTTCCAAGTCTTCTTTCCAAGTCTTCCTCTCTCGTCTCTTATGCCAAGAGTTAATAAATCATAATCACTTACAGGTCCTGTCACTTTCTATCTGTCCGAGACATTTTCCATCCTATTTACATACTTATACTTCCGTCCTAGTCATTGCAAGTTGCGGGTAGGCGTGGAAACAAATTGAATAATTAAAAAATAGTTCGTTAAGTGTTCGTCTAGTTATTCGATCAGATTTGAAATTCTGTGTGATCATTTAAATGTAAACAAATACTTTTTACTATTCGTAATTTAAAAGTAATTTAAAAGTATCAAAATCTGAACATTCTAGCATTTGATTCGATAATTCAATAAGCTATTTGATTAATATATATGCATTTTAACCCCTTATAAAAATATATTATTACATATATGCATATAATTATATTTTACATGATTTCCTCTTCATTCTTTTGTAATTGTTACATTTTAAAGAACTCTTATGCAAAATATAAAATAATGAAAGTGAATCAAAAATCCTAGCTAACTCCTCTCAGTTCTCTCGAATCGATATCGAATTGAATAGTGAATCGAAAACCGAATCGTATACACATATTTGTGATTTTTTTCGAAGAAAACACAACGCATGGATCAGATCGAATGTTCACGATTAGTAAGCCAACATCGAATATTCGGTCCTAATAGAACTCAAATCGAAAAAATTATTCAATTCGAAGTCGAATCCAAATTCAAATAGAGGAGAATTGACCGAATGCGAATTCAAATATTCAAGTATTCACTTCGATTCAGTTCGTTTCCACCCCTAGTTACGGGTGCAAGTCGATGAGTTCTTATCGCTCTGATCCATCCAAACATTATGAATTTGAAAAGCTGTTAACAATTAAAAGTTTTTTCCCGAGGGAAGGAAGACTATGAAAGGCAAAGACTCGGGGGAAATGGTGCAGCCTTCTGCATAGAGAATGTAATGGATTTGAGCCTTCCGCATAGCTATAATTGGCGTCCCCAAGGGGAAAGAAATGGCTTTGCATTCCAAATGCTCTTTGTAAGTTGAATAATATCATGTGGATGCTGGGCATCCTTGAATGCGTCAATGCAGGCCATATTGATGTTGTGGTCTAAATCATGTTACCCTCCACATTTCTTCAAGAAAAAAACAGAACATAAGTCGACCAGGAAATTTCTCATGCCCTAGCTCTTTTCTGATACGTGGGTTATTTATAGTGATCCAAACTATTAATTGTGATCTACATGTTCTCAAGGTGTACTTGTTTAAAAAATTAATAATTCTGGGGAATGTTGATTATTTTCGGAGTTTCAAATAAATTATTAGAGTTAGTCGAATCGTAAATTTTAACAAAAAAAATCTTTTGTGTTAAAGCCATATTTTTAGTTAAACTTCCATGTATTGTTCCTATTTTCTAAAAGTTCGCATTTAACTAGGAGGGAACATTTCAACTTTTTGCTTGCCATCTCAAGTTGAAGCTATGATTTAGACCAACTATATCGAGACCCGTCACAACATTTTATTATTAAATAATTTTTGTAAAGTTCGGAAAAATAACCTTTTTCTGAGGGGGAAAAAAAAACGAAAGATCCACTTTTTATTTTTTTTAAATTTATAACTCTAGCTACTGAGGCCTAACTCTAATGTAAAAATGGTTGGGTTGAAATTAGAGGCTTCAAGTCCAAAATCAAGCTACCATATTTTATTAGCACACATAAAAAAACATTAAAATATTTTTTAAAATGAAGCAATCTGAATTAATTGGTTTTTCTCAATAAACTCTATCTACTATGTTAATTAAATGTTCAGATAGCCATTGGCAAGAGAAAATAAAGGCTTAGTAAAACCAAGTGACTGGTCCACTACATGCTTCTAGAGGAATTTCATTATTTCCAAGGTAAACGGTTGGAGTTATCAATCCGCTTTCAACAATAACTTCTATCAACATTCTAGCCTCAACAATTGCATTTTGCCCTTTGATTATTCTAAGCTTTGAAACTTCGCTTGTGTTCGAGTTGATTCATGTAATTTTCATGAGCATTGAATCATTTATGTTAGTCTTTCTCCAAGTTACACTCACATATCTTTCAAAAACAGAGACCTGCCCCTATTTATCTTTGAGTCTTCTTCCACACTTCCACAGTGCAAATTATTGATTTTGGAGAATGTTGATCATTCATGTGCAAATTAAATATTAGAGTTAGTAGAATTGTGAATTTTGGCAAAAACTTCTTATACCTTAAAGCCCTAATTTTTAGTTAAATTTGTGTGTATGACTCCTCTCTTTTTTTAAGTTCGCGTATAATCCGGAGGGGCCGTCTCAATTTGAAGCTATAATTTAGACCAACATTACATTATTAGATAACTTTTGTAAACTTTGAAAATGAATAATCTTATTCTGTGGTAAAAAGAAAGATTCACTTTTTATTTTTTTTAATGCATAACTGTAGCAATTGAGGCCTAACTAAATAGAAAAAAGGATTGGGTTGAAATGAGTGATTTATGGTCCAAAATCATGTTGCCGTGTTTGTGTTTGCACACATAATAAAAAACCATTAAAAATATTTTTAAAATGAAGCAATCTGAATCTATTGGTTTTTATCATTGAACTTTATATACAATACATACTAATTATATGTTTAGTGAGCCGTTAGCAAGAGAATAGAAACACTTAGTAAAACCAAGTGGCAGGTCCACTATTATTGAGGGAGACTTTGGGAGTTACCCGTCGGCTTCTAACAATAAGTGCTATCAACATTCAAGCCTCAGCAATTGCATTTCACACTCATAGAATTTTCAAAGCTTTGAAACTTGTTTGCGTTCGAATTTCTCCACCTAATTCTCATAAGCAATGGCTGTGTCAGTCTTCCCTAAGTTACTCTCACAAGTCAACCCCAACTCTATATCAACATCACACCATATTGACCGGCGACCAGATCCCATTCATCTCTCCCTCTCTTCTTCTCTAATTTCTTCTCCATAATTCGCTGTTCTTACCACCGTAAAAATTTAGTAATCATATTTTCAAAATAATTCTTTTACCTGCTCCTCTAATCTCTTTCTATAAGATTCTTATTTGTAACATTGTTTATATGTCCGCAGAAGTCTTTGCTCCTTTCCTACTTACCTTCCCAGAAAATATCTTGGAAATATTTTGCAGGCACAGCATATAAAATGTCGAGCCGATCACTAAAACTTCTAACAGTTTCTCGGCATATCTTGTAGTCGAATCTCAATACAGAGAACGTTAGTTGTTGGAAAGAGAGAATATTGCCAAGAAAGTTGACATGGATAGCCGAGGAGTCGTCGAGGTGATCGCCAAGGAAGTCGACGACGAAAGGCGAAGGAAAACAGTAGAAGAAAATAGCAGCAGCAGCAGGAAGCAGGCTGTCGGTCGACCGGCCGGTTGACCGACATGCACAGGGTCAGAGAGCGGTCGACCGAGCGGTCGACTGCATTTGCCTGACTGTAATTGCCCAAGTCTCTGTTGGGCGCCCGGTCGACTGACCGGTCGACCAGTGGAAGAGATCGGTCGACCGCCAGTCGACCGAGATGCCTGACTGTAATTGCCCAAGTCTCTGTTGGGCACCCGGTCGACCGAGCGGTCGACTGGTGGAGAAGTCGGTCGACCGCCCGGTCGACCGACCTGCGGGTGCGGGTTGCGATTGGCAGGTTTGAAAACCTGTTGTATTTAAAGGCTGTTATTGGTTTCTAGGGTTTAGTATCAGAAGAATTAGAAAGCTAGAGCTCTCTTGCATTCAAAGAGGCTGCTAGCAATTGTAATCATCTTCCCTAGTAATTAATCTCTCTTCTGGATTGCCCCGAGGACGTAGGCATTGAGGCCTAACCTCGTTACATTGTTTGTTTGCGCTTGTGCTCTCTCTGGTGATTGTTTTTGTGCCGTTTGAAATTGTTCTCTGTGCTTGGGAGATTCAGGAGATCCTCATCAGGTTGTTGTCGCTGGCACAACAAGTGGTATCAGAGCCAGGTTTCGCTTGGGATTTCTGAAGATTCGGAAGGCTCGAGATCTGATTCGGTGGAGATCGTGTGTCGATCTCAGATCAGAGGTATTGGTGTTCGTGGGATCGTGTGTCGATCTCAGGAGGACGCTAGAAGGGCTCGTGGAATCTGTTGAAGTAGATCAGGAGTGAAACTCGATCTAAGGTTTCAAGGAAAAAGTAAAAATTGTAATACCCCTCTCCCGGAATACGTACTTAGTTACGTATTCAGTCTTTCGATCGTATTTTCCGATTTACCTTCCGTATTTGACCGATTTTAATTTCAAATATCGTTTTCTAATATTTAATATTTTATGTGATTTTCTGGAATTTTCTGGAATTAAAATGAATTTCTCCGAAACCGGTGTCGGCCAGTGCCGCTGACCGATTCCAGGATTTTTAACTCACAAACAGTTAGGAATTTCTAGATGGTCCTTTAGGCATTATTCCTTAGAATCATGTTTTCAACCTACACTCTTTTTCTGGAGATTTTACGAATTTATGAAAATCCCAACTGAGTCGGCAGGTGACTGATTCCGGGATTTTTAATTTTAAAACTACAAATTATTTCTTCAAACGAATTTCACCATGAGTCTTAAAATCTTATTCTTGATTTTTGGTAAAATTTTCAGACCATTCCAAATACTTGAATTTCGGGCATTTTTCCAAAATTTGCAAAATTCCTTTTCCACTTCATTTCCACCTCATTTCCCACTCACACTTCACCTAACCCCACTCACTCTCTCCCTCTCCCACAGCCGGCCAAGTGGCCAAGGAGAGGACACTCACCTCACCCCCCTTTTTACACAAAAGTCCCTCTCATCCATCAAAATCCCAACCCCTTTACAAAAATCCCAAACTATAAATTCCTATTCATTTGCAAATTACTCTTTTTTCTCTCTTTCACTTCAACAAGAGAAGAGAAGCTCCAAGATCTCCTCCTTCCACAACTAAACCCTAACTCCAAGCACCCAATCCCTTCACTTCCACCTCAAGATCACAAGAGATTCACCCAAGGCTTCATCAAGGCAACTCCAAGGGAGAATCCTTCAACCTAGCTTCAACTACAAGTTGTGGATTGGAGCCAACACCTCCATCCTTGGATCAAGCTTCAGATTTGACCCCTCCAAGTGAGTTCTTACTCACCAAGACCTAGTTCACACATCACATACTTGAAGTAGAAATCTTTGTTCACTTGCACACTAAAAATCCTATTTTAGGTCATCTAAGCTCAAATCCAACCATTCCAAGGGAGTAATTCACTCACCAAGACTTGTATTAGCCTTAGAGCACTGTGTTTACACTTCTTGTACACATAGGTCACCTAAAACCAGGAATTTAGCCATCAAACACGTTTCCAGAATTTCTGTCCTGTACACTGATTTTCCCCACTATTAGTCGACTTACCCTAAGACCTAGTCGACTAGAACACTTAGCTGAAATTTAGTTTTTCTGGAAGACACAGCATTAGTCGACTTGACCAAAAATATCAGTCGACTAATAAACTCTCTGGAAACCCATATTAGTCGACTCCTGAATCCACCTAGTCGACTAATCCATCCTGGACCAGAAAACCCAACTTTCTGTATCACAGATCTAGACGACCGAAATATCTGTTAGTCGACTAGCACTTCCTATTAGTCGACTAACCCTCTTACCCTAGTCGACTAACATGCACTGAAACAGAATTCCAACACTCTGTATCCCAGTTTTAGTCGATCAATCCAAACTCCTAGTCGACTAGAAACCCTATTAGTCGACTAACCATTACCCCTAGTCGACTAATCCTGGCTGTGTGTCATAGTTAATTTCTGTTCTAAATTTAGTACCTATACTTGTTACATGTGTATTATTTCCTGCTTGTTCATGCTTCAATACTAGCACTACATGACATATAACTGAATGGATGCATCTCCTATTGCCTCATGACTTGTTATTGTATATATTCGTTTCATGGCATGTTAAATAGCAACATCACCACCTATCATGCCATCTCTTAAAACAAAGCATGATACACCGGACTTTTACATAAAATGCACCAACTTACACATGGGTCAGGGGGAAATATGCGGATATCGATATGTGTTCGTGTTTACAGTGGTATTAGGATGTGCACCATGTTTCCGGTCTTACCTGCGGTACTCCAGGGGACCGAGGGGAGTGCTTCCTCCCTTTCCTGTTTACTGTCATGACAAGGGCATACATAAGACCCTCCTGTTAGCCTAGCGGCAGGTTCCGTCTTCAAGCAACGGAACAATACTGGGCCGTGGTCCCGGGCATGCACGGGACACACTGTAAACATAGTTCGTCGATACAACCGCTGTTTCCAATAACAACCTTGTTTCACTAGGATATGGATCTATGTGCTCTGGGACGCTGGGTCACATAGCTAGATATCACAGTAAGACAAGTAATAATAATAAGACATTAATTGTAGATTTATTGCATATGACTTTATCTTTCTTAGTTTACATCTCTTGTCATGCATTGTTACTTAGTACTATTTCATTATCTCTATTCATGATCCTTGCCACTTGGCTATCTTTTATTTGTCGTATTATGTCTTGACCCTTTGGATTTGCATATTCAGATTCTGAGGCTTGGAACGAAGTGGAGCCTTCCACAGAGGACTTGGCTTACCTAGGAGAGCAGGCTGACCAGCTCTAGATCTATCCTGCCCGAGACTTCTTTTTGGTTCACGGATCTCCATCCTTACGTGAGCATTTTTGTATTTTTGGTTGTATATCGTTCTTTTGGACTTGGGTTGTGATAAAGGACACTTGTAAAGTGATTTTTGCTTATCATAACTTGTGTAACTTTGTACTTATATTTTGTAAGTTGGCATATGATTATACCACGCTGTGTGTGTTGTACTCTGATACTTGTTGTACTTATGCTTAGCGTATATACGTGGTGGCACCATCTGGCCTACGTATATGCGTTGCAGTGACGTCCCCGTATCTTTGGGATCGGGGCGTTACAGGTTGGTATCAGAGCCTAGGCTCTCAAACCTCAAAGTACAACCAAGTGGCAAATTCTAGTGATTTGCTAATGCCAACTACAATGTACAAAGTTATATAGTCCTTCTCGACTTCGTCCTTGATTCGGTCCTCGTATCCTAAACTCCTTCCCTTTGTTTCCAATTCCAGATCTTATCCCTTTCGGTATGGAGAGGCGTTCGGGTCGCAACAATGTCGGGCAAGTACCGAATGGACCCGTAGGAGGAGAGGGTGCTGATATCCTGAGGATCATTCAGACTATGCTGGGAAACCAGCAACAGCAGATGGAGAATCAGCAGCAGCAGACTGAGCTCCTCAGGCAGGAGTTGGCAGCTCCGAAGGAGCAAAGGCCTGGGAACGTGTCAGACTTTCGGCGGCTGCAACCGGCCGTATTCACGGGAGTCGAGAGACCATTGGAGGCTGAACAGTGGTTGACAGACACCACCGATCTGCTGAACGCCGCCAGGGTGCCTAAGGAGAACCAAGTGGAGGTTGCAAAGATACAGCTGAAGGACATAGCCAGGACTTGGTGGCTTGCAGAGGAGGCTCGCTTGAAGGAGCCTATCTCTTGGGATACATTCTCCAAGAGTTTTTATAGCAGGTTCTTTCCCGCCACTGCTCAGAAGGACATGGAGGAGCAGTTCATCAGGCTTCAACAGGGGGACAGATCCGTGGATGAGTATGCTGCAGAATTCCTCAGGCTGAGTCGCTTCGCCCCGTACATGGTGTTAGATGAAGAGAAGAGGGCAAGCAGGTTTCAGCAGGGTTTACAGATGGAGATCCAGATGTTTCTGATGCCCCAGCAGCTGAAGACCTATGCTGAGGTTCTCACCATCGCTCGAGAGGTGGAGCGTGAGTTTCAGAAGAAGCAAGAGAACCAGGCCATGAAGAGGCCGTTTGTGCCGGTGGGCAGAGGAGGACCATCCAGAGCAGCGAAGGTCCAGGCCAGGCAACCATTCAGGGCAGTTCCTTACCAGGTGGCTCGACCAGGTCTTATCTGCAATTTCTGCCAGAAACCAGGACACTCTCAGCAGGATTGTCGGAGGGCAAACGGATGGTGTTTGGTGTGTGGAGCACGAGACCATGCCGTGGAGACCTGTCCTCACAGGAGAATGGGGTTTGCTAATCAAACCTTGCCGGCACCTCAAGGGCAGAATGGACATAGGGCACTACCAGGGCCAGTTGGGCAGAGGCACCAGGGACCAGTGATGAGGAGAGCTCTTCCCCTTCCTCCACCGCATGTTGCTCGCCCAGTGCAGAGAGGAGCCCGGACAGCAGCAGGGCGTGGCAGAGGTCAGGCCTACAACCTGACAGCAGAGGAGGCTGAGGCTTCAGAGGAGGTGATTACAGGTAACATCAGAGTTTATTCTATACCTGTTCTCGCTCTCTTCGATTCGGGTGCATCCCACTGTTATATCTCCGACCATTTTGTGGCTGTTCATTCCATACCTGTTAAAGCTTTAGACCACAAGTGGGAGATAAGTACTGGGAATGGGGTAGTTGTATCTTCTAGAGTTTGTGCTGACTGTCCAGTGGAACTTTGTGGGAAGACCTTGGCCATAGATATGCTCGTACTAGACACCAAAGGGTACGACGTAATCTTAGGCATGACTTGGCTCAGTCAGTACTATGCGGTGATCGACTGTAGAGGGAGGAAGATCAATTTCAGAATCCCGCATCAGCCGGAGTTCCAGTTTAGTGGAGAGGTGAAGCCTGCTAAGAGGAAGATTCAGATGACCACTTCGGAGGTTCTGAAGGGAGTGCCAGTGTGGGATGAATTTCCAGGAGTCTTTGCTGAGATTTCAGGACTTCCACCGGAGAGGATAGTTGAGTTCTCCATTGATACAGTTCCAGGGACAGCTCCTATATCCAAGGCTCCGTACAGGATGGCACCGACGGAGTTGGAGATCCTGAAGAAGCAGCTGCAGGAGTATTCGGACAAGGGATTGATTCGGCCAAGTACTTCACCATGGGGAGCTCCAGTGCTCTTGGCGAATAAGAAGGATGGTGGTAAGAGGCTTTGTATTGATTATAGGGAGTTGAACAGGTCACCATCAAGAACAAGTATCCCTTGCCCCGGATTGATGATTTGTTTGATCAGCTCCATGGAGCCCGTGTATTTTCTAAGTTAGATTTGCAGTCGGGTTACCATCAGCTGAGGGTGAAGAAGGAGGATGTTCCGAAGACGGCATTCAGGACCCGTTATGGCCACTATGAATTTCTAGTTATGCCTTTCGGAGTCACCAATGCCCCTGCGGTTTTCATGGACTTGATGAACCGAGTGTTCTCCCCTTACCTAGATCAGTTTGTAGTTGTATTCATAGATGACATCCTGATCTATTCGAAGAGTTATAAGGAGCATGCAGAGCACTTGAGGATTGTGTTGCAGACTCTTCAGCAGGAGCAGCTTCATGCCAAAAGGAGCAAGTGTGAATTCTGGTTGGACAGCATAGCCTTCCTCGGACACATAGTTTCAGCAGAAGGAATTTCAGTTGATCCCAGTAAAGTCCAGGCAGTGAAGGATTGGCCAGTTCCGGAGACGGTGACTGAAATAAAGAGCTTTCTTGGACTAGCCGGATATTACAGGCGCTTTGTCCAGGATTTCTCTAGACTTGCAGCTCCGTTGACCAGGCTCACCAGAAAAGGGGAGAGATTCATATGGACGGAAGATTGTGATGCAGCATTTGAGCAGTTGAAGCAGAGGCTTATTTCAGCTCCAATCTTGAGGACCCCTTCAGGAAGAGGAGGGATGGTCATTTTCTGTGATGCATCAGGTAAGGGCCTGGGGTGTGTGCTTATGCAACATGATCATGTTATAGCATATGCATCTAGGCAGTTGAAGCCTCATGAGAGGAACTACCCAACTCATGACTTGGAGTTGGCAGCTGTGATATTTGCTTTGAAGATCTGGAGACACTACCTTCTGGGAGACAAAGTGTTGATATACACAGACCACAAGAGCCTCAAGTATATTTTCTCACAGAAGGAGTTGAATATGAGGCAGAGGAGGTGGTTGGAGCTTATGGCGGACTATGACATTGACTTGCAGTATCATCCAGGCAAAGTCAATACCGTTCCTGATGCACTGAGCAGGATGCCGGAGAACAGAGTGCTAGTCCACCTCACACAGCAGAGGGAGTTGATTCAGGAATTCATCAGATTGGATTTGATGTTAGTGCAAGGGGGTGATAAGGCCGGGCAGTTCATGGCTTTACAGATCCAGTCATCATTGATAGAGGAGATCAAGGAAGCTCAGATGGAGGACCCCAGATTGCAGACATTCAGAGCTCAGGCGGAGGCTGGATTGAGGACTGATATCAGTATTCGTCCAGATGGTGCATTGTATTTTGGAGATAGACTTTGTGTTCCCCGAGGAGAAGTCAGACAGAAGATTTGGAGGAAGCACACAGTTCAGCTTATTCTATACATCCAGGAGGAAACAAGATGTACCAGGACCTGAAGAAGCACTTTTGGTGGAATGCCATGAAGAGGGAGATAGCCCAGTTTGTTGCTAAGTGCTTGGTTTGCCAGCAGATAAAGATCGAGCATCAGAGACCAGCTGGACTTCTTCAACCTTTGCCGATACCCGAATGGAAGTGGGAGCACATCACCATGGACTTCGTGACGGCATTACCTCGGAGTCCCAGGGGTAGTAATGCGGTGTGGGTGATAGTTGATCGCCTCACCAAGTCAGCTCACTTCATACCATTCAGGGTAGGCCAGTCGACAGAGGTTCTGGCAGATAAGTATATGAAGGAGGTGGTCCGTCTGCATGGAGTTCCAGTTAGTATTGTATCAGATAGAGACACCAGATTCAGATCTCATTTCTGGGAAAGTCTCCAAGAGAGTCTGGGAACTCGTCTGAAATTCAGTACTTCTTATCATCCTCAGACAGACGGACAATCTGAGAGGACTATCCAGATCCTTGAAGATATGTTGAGGGCTTGCATGATTGACTTTGAGGGATCTTGGGAAGACCATCTTCACTTGGCCGAGTTTTCATATAACAACAGCTACCAGGCAAGTATTAAGATGGCACCCTTTGAGGCATTGTATGGTAGGAAGTGCCGATCACCGATTTGTTAGGATGAAGTCGGTGAGAGGAGTCTTTTGGGACCAGAGATTCTGATGCAGACTACAGAGAAAGTCAGGGTTATCAGAGATCATCTCAGGGCTGCTCAGAGTAGGCAGAAGAGTTGGGCAGACACTCGGAGAAGGCCATTGGAGTTCCAGGTTGGAGATCATGTGTTCTTGAGGATATCACCTACCAAGGGTGTAATCCGGTTCGGTACACGTGGGAAGCTTAGTCCAAGGTATATTGGCCCATTCGAGATCCTGGATCGTGTGGGAGATGTGTCCTATAGATTGGCATTACCGCCATCTTTGGACGGGGTGCATAATGTCTTCCACGTGTCTCAGTTGAGGAAGTACGTCGGGGATGACAGCCATATTCTGGATCATTCCGAGCTGGAGCTACAACCGGATTTATCATACCAAGAGCAGCCGTTGGCCATTCTGGATAGGAGTGTCAAGACACTGAAGAGCAGAGCTATTCCATTGGTATTGGTGTCATGGAACAGGCATGCGCCAGGAGAGGCCACTTGGGAGCGTGAGGACGTTATCCGGGATCGTTATCCTCATCTTTTCACATCTTGATTGGGGTAAGACTCTTTTCTTCTACTCTTCTTTACCGTTATCTTTCCTTGTATCCATATCTATCTGTTGCTTTTCCTGTTATCTTTCACCTTATGAAATTTCGAGGACGAAATTTTTGTAAGGTGGGTAGATTGTAATACCCCTCTCCCGGAATACGTACTTAGTTACGTATTCAGTCTTTCGATCGTATTTTCTGATTTACCTTCCGTATTTGACCGATTTTAATTTCAAATATCGTTTTCTAATATTTAATATTTTATGTGATTTTCTGGAATTTTCTGGAATTAAAATGAATTTCTCCGAAACCGGTGTCGGCCAGTGCCGCTGACCGATTCCAGGATTTTTAACTCACAAACAGTTAGGAATTTCTAGATGGTCCTTTAGGCATTATTCCTTAGAATCATGTTTTCAACCTACACTCTTTTTCTGGAGATTTTACGAATTTATGAAAATCCCAACTGAGTCGGCAGGTGACTGATTCCGGGATTTTTAATTTTAAAACTACAAATTATTTCTTCAAACGAATTTCACCATGAGTCTTAAAATCTTATTCTTGATTTTTGGTAAAATTTTCAGACCATTCCAAAATACTTGAATTTCGGGCATTTTTCCAAAATTTGCAAAATTCCTTTTCCACTTCATTTCCACCTCATTTCCCACTCACACTTCACCTAACCCCACTCACTCTCTCCCTCTCCCACAGCCGGCCAAGTGGCCAAGGAGAGGACACTCACCTCACCCCCCTTTTTACACAAAAGTCCCTCTCATCCATCAAAATCCCAACCCCTTTACAAAAATCCCAAACTATAAATTCCTATTCATTTGCAAATTACTCTTTTTTCTCTCTTTCACTTCAACAAGAGAAGAGAAGCTCCAAGATCTCCTCCTTCCACAACTAAACCCTAACTCCAAGCACCCAATCCCTTCACTTCCACCTCAAGATCACAAGAGATTCACCCAAGGCTTCATCAAGGCAACTCCAAGGGAGAATCCTTCAACCTAGCTTCAACTACAAGTTGTGGATTGGAGCCAACACCTCCATCCTTGGATCAAGCTTCAGATTTGACCCCTCCAAGTGAGTTCTTACTCACCAAGACCTAGTTCACACATCACATACTTGAAGTAGAAATCTTTGTTCACTTGCACACTAAAAATCCTATTTTAGGTCATCTAAGCTCAAATCCAACCATTCCAAGGGAGTAATTCACTCACCAAGACTTGTATTAGCCTTAGAGCACTGTGTTTACACTTCTTGTACACATAGGTCACCTAAAACCAGGAATTTAGCCATCAAACACGTTTCCAGAATTTCTGTCCTGTACACTGATTTTCCCCACTATTAGTCGACTTACCCTAAGACCTAGTCGACTAGAACACTTAGCTGAAATTTAGTTTTTCTGGAAGACACAGCATTAGTCGACTTGACCAAAAATATCAGTCGACTAATAAACTCTCTGGAAACCCATATTAGTCGACTCCTGAATCCACCTAGTCGACTAATCCATCCTGGACCAGAAAACCCAACTTTCTGTATCACAGATCTAGACGACCGAAATATCTGTTAGTCGACTAGCACTTCCTATTAGTCGACTAACCCTCTTACCCTAGTCGACTAACATGCACTGAAACAGAATTCCAACACTCTGTATCCCAGTTTTAGTCGATCAATCCAAACTCCTAGTCGACTAGAAACCCTATTAGTCGACTAACCATTACCCCTAGTCGACTAATCCTGGCTGTGTGTCATAGTTAATTTCTGTTCTAAATTTAGTACCTATACTTGTTACATGTGTATTATTTCCTGCTTGTTCATGCTTCAATACTAGCACTACATGACATATAACTGAATGGATGCATCTCCTATTGCCTCATGACTTGTTATTGTATATATTCGTTTCATGGCATGTTAAATAGCAACATCACCACCTATCATGCCATCTCTTAAAACAAAGCATGATACACCGGACTTTTACATAAAATGCACCAACTTACACATGGGTCAGGGGAAATATGCGGATATCGATATGTGTTCGTGTTTACAGTGGTATTAGGATGTGCACCATGTTTCCGGTCTTACCTGCGGTACTCCAGGGGACCGAGGGGAGTGCTTCCTCCCTTTCCTGTTTACTGTCATGACAAGGGCATACATAAGACCCTCCTGTTAGCCTAGCGGCAGGTTCCGTCTTCAAGCAACGGAACAATACTGGGCCGTGGTCCCGGGCATGCACGGGACACACTGTAAACATAGTTCGTCGATACAACCGCTGTTTCCAATAACAACCTTGTTTCACTAGGATATGGATCTATGTGCTCTGGGACGCTGGGTCACATAGCTAGATATCACAGTAAGACAAGTAATAATAATAAGACATTAATTGTAGATTTATTGCATATGACTTTATCTTTCTTAGTTTACATCTCTTGTCATGCATTGTTACTTAGTACTATTTCATTATCTCTATTCATGATCCTTGCCACTTGGCTATCTTTTATTTGTCGTATTATGTCTTGACCCTTTGGATTTGCATATTCAGATTCTGAGGCTTGGAACGAAGTGGAGCCTTCCACAGAGGACTTGGCTTACCTAGGAGAGCAGGCTGACCAGCTCTAGATCTATCCTGCCCGAGACTTCTTTTTGGTTCACGGATCTCCATCCTTACGTGAGCATTTTTGTATTTTTGGTTGTATATCGTTCTTTTGGACTTGGGTTGTGATAAAGGACACTTGTAAAGTGATTTTTGCTTATCATAACTTGTGTAACTTTGTACTTATATTTTGTAAGTTGGCATATGATTATACCACGCTGTGTGTGTTGTACTCTGATACTTGTTGTACTTATGCTTAGCGTATATACGTGGGGGCACCATCTGGCCTACGTATATGCGTTGCAGTGACGTCCCCGTATCTTTGGGATCGGGGCGTTACAAAAATCCAATTTTTTATCTGAGTTTAGATCTATTTCAGTTGGTTGATTTTCCGCATAGTTAGAGGATCAAGAAATCTCAATGGCAGAAGAAATTGCGTCAGTTAAGACCATGCATCCTCACCCGCGGATCGATGTGGTGAAGTTCAATGGTACAAATAACTTTGGGATGTGGAGATGTGAGGTTATGGATGCACTGAATGCATCAAACCTCGAAGATACACTCTTATTGGAAAAGAAGAAGAGCGCGACCACTGATGAAGAGTGGACGAAGATGAACAGGTCGGCGTGTGGGTTGATACGTTCATGTTTGTCACAAGACATAAAATATCTTGCACAATATGAGACGTCGGCGAAGCATCTGTGGGATACCCTTGAGAAGAAATACCTCACGAAGAGTGTTGACTCCAGGTTGCAGCTTAAGAGTAAGCTGTATCAGTTTCGGATGAAGAAGGGGAGCACAGTGAATGAGCACATCAACTGATACACTAAGCTTCTTACAGACTTGATAAATGTGGATGTCAAGGTAGAAGAGGAAGACAAGGCGATCATCCTCCTGAACTCACTCCCGGCGGAGGAGTATGAGACGTTCACTATGACTTTTATCAATGGTAGGCAGACTTTGGACTACCATGAGGTATCATCTGCACTGACAAGTTATGAGACGAGGAGAAAGAAAAGATATCCTTCTCAGTCAAGCTCATCGGCGGAGGTACTGGAAGTAAGAGGCAGGGGTTCATCAAGAAAGGGCAAGGAGGTTAGAGGAAGATCAAAGTCCAGGCCGGGCTTCAAGGATCTCAAAAGGAATCAGTGTGCTTTCTGCAGAGAGATTGGGCACTGGAAGGTGAACTGTCCGAAGTTCAAGCGAAAGAAGAAAGAATCAAAATCCGAGGCAAATCTAGCAAAAGTGGTTAACACTGCAAGCAGCAAATCACAGGCAGATGGATCGGACTCAGATTCGTCAGTGTTCTCTTTTTCAGTTACTACTCCCGTCATAGGCTACTCGGGTGAAAACGAGTGGATCTTGGATACGGGTGCAACATATCATGTATGCCCCAATCGGGACTGGTTTACCAGTTTTGAGAAGCTGGAGGGGTGTTCGGTCGTCATGGGCGACGATCATCCGTGCATCATGGAGGGTGTTGGCACTATTCCAATCAGAATGTTTGATGGGATGGTGAGAGAGCTGAAGGAAGTGAGGTATGTACCTTAGTTGAAAAGAAACCTGATTTCCGTAGGAGCTTTGGAGTCATTGGGCCTTGGAGTGTCAATTAAGGAGGGAGTCCTTAGAATGACAAAGGGTTCAATGGTGGTGTTGAAGGCCGATCGCCGAAACAACCTATACTACTTGAAGGGTAGTACGGTGACAGGGCAGGTGGCAGCTTCTACCAGTCCAAAGGAAGATTCAACCGGCTGTGGCATCAGAGGCTGGGACATGCAGGAGAGAAGTCAATGCAAGCTCTTGCGAGGTAAGGGTTACTGAAGGGTGCCGAAACTTGCAAGATGGATTTCTGTGAGCATTGCATCATCGGCAAGAAGACTAAGGTGAAGTTTGGCACAGCTTCACACTGCACAGAGGGTATTCTTGACTATGTTCACACGGATGTATGGGGACCTACCAAGACTGCATCGATTGGAGGTAACCACTGTTTTGTGTCATTCATTGACGATTTTTCTAGGCGCTGTTGGGTGTACACTATGCGACACAAAGATGAAGTCCTAGAACTGTTCGTGAAGTGGAAGGCGAATATGGAGAGAAGCACAGAAAGGAAGGTCAAGGTCCTCCGTTCTGACAATGGAGGAGAGTACAAATCGGATCCTTTCCTACAGCTATGCCTTGATGAGGGCATAGAGAGACACTTCACGGTACGAGAGACTCCGCAACAAAATGGGGTGGCTGAGAGGATGAACCGGACTTTGCTAAAGAAGGTCCGGTGTATGTTATCCAATGCAGGACTGTCAAAGAAGTTTTGGGCTGAAGCTTTGGCGTATGCATGCCATCTCGTGAATAGGTTGCCGTCGTCTGCAATAGGGGGAAAACTCCTCTTGAAGCTTGGTCAGGAAAAGCTGCTGGTGACTATGATTTGCTACGGGTCTTCGGATGTCCAGCCTACTACCATGTAAGAGAAGACAAGTTGGATCCAAGGGCAAAGAAAGGGGTGTTCGTTGGCTTCAAGCGAGGAACCAAGGGGTCAAGATTTGGGACCAAACAGACAACAAGTTCATACTCAAAAGGATGTCACGTTCGATGAGGCTTCTTTGATGAAGCCTACGGTCTCTCAGCAGGTGGAGACCAGCAAGACTAAGGAGCTATTGCAGCAGGTGGAGACTGATGCAGATCCACCATCTCTAGAGGAATCAGCATCAGTTCAGATCATTCCTGAGGTGACACAGGGTAGTGATCTAGTTGTTGAAGAAGATGCTGAAGATGTTGAACAGGGTCAAGAGCAGGTCATGGGTACTGTTCTGGATCCTACTGCAGTGGAAAGACCAAGGAGGAACACTAAGAGACCAGGTTGGCTCACCACTGATATGGTCGTCGCGTATGCACTTTCAGTCGTTGAGGAGGCTATTCCATCTACCTTCAGAGAAGCTGAGATCAGCTCGGAAGCAAGGATGTGGAAAGCGGCCATGAATGAAGAGATGCAATCTCTCTATAAGAACGATACATGGGAACTCACAAAGTTGCCCAAGGGGAAGAAGGCCATAGGATGCAAGTGGGTATATGCTAAGAAGTAAGGATCTCTTCAAGAAGATGCAGTGCGCTACAAGGCTCGGTTGGTGGCTAAAGGCTACGCTCAGAGGGAAGGAATTGACTATAACAAGGTATTCTCTCCTGTAGTTAAACACTCGTCAATTCGTATTCTATTGGTCTTGGTTGCGCAGAATGAGTTGGACCTTGACCAACTTGATGTGAAGACCGCCTTTCTCCACGGCGATCTTGAGGAGGAGATCTACATGACACAGCCCACAGGTTACAAGACTGCAGGGAAGGAAGAGTTAGTATGCAAGCTAAAGAAGTCGCTGTACGGATTGAAGCAGTCTCCTAGACAGTGGTACAAGCGATTTGATAGCTTCATCAGGAAGAAGAAGTACACACGTAGCCATTATGATCCATGTGTGTACTACAACAGGCTACCATCAGGTGAATATATCTATCTACTTCTTTATGTAGATGATATGTTGATTGCTTCGAGGTCGAGATCTGCTATTGATGCTCTAAAGAAGGATCTATCGTCAGAGTTTGAGATGAAGGACCTGGGCGAAGCTAGGAAGGTTTTGGGCATGGAGATCACTAGAGACAGGAGAGCTGGCAGGGTGAGTTTGACTCAGAAGAGCTATTTGGAGAAGGTACTGCAGAGGTTCAATATCAGCAAGAATACCAAGTCTGTAAGTACACCTATGGCTCCTCACTTCAAATTGTCTGCAAAGATGTCTCCGAGGAGTGTTCAAGAGCGTGAGTATATATCTCACGTTCCATATGCCAGTGCGGTGGGTAGCTTGATGTACGCTATAGTGTGTACAAGGCCAGATCTATCACAGGTCGTCTCCATGGTGAGTCGATATATGCATGATCCGGGTCAGGGTCATTGGGAAGCTGTGAAATGGATCTTGAGATACATCAAGGATACAATTGATGTAGGCCTAGTGTTTGAGAAGGACAACACGGGAAAGTAAGAATGCATAGGGTATGTTGATTCAGACTATGCAGGTGACCTTGACAAGCGCCGGTCAACAACGGGATATGTCTTCACATTCTCACAGGCACCGGTTAGTTGGCGCTCCACACTGCAGTCTATCGTCGCTTTGTCGACCACAGAGGCTGAGTACATGGCTATGACAGAGGCCATGAAGGAGGCGATCTGGCTTCAGGGGTTGCTTGATGACTTGAGCGTGGAACAGGATCTGCTGAAGATTAACTGTGACAGCATGAGCGCCATCTACTTGGCTAGGAACCAGGTCTATCATGCAAAGACGAAGCATATTGATGTCAGGTACCATTTCGTTCATGAGATTCTGGAGGAAGGTGACATCGAACTGTTGAAGATTCACACTTCGGAGAATCCAGCCGACATGCTTACGAAGGTGGTGTCGGGAGTGAAGTTTGCACATTGCAAAGCTTTACTCTATGTCCTTCAAGTGGCATGAGCATGCTGAAGCTCATTTGGGTGAACTACGGACGGCTTGATCCCTTGGGCAGGGGTACGTAGGCAACCACTTTGGTGCAGCCGCTCTCGAGTCAATGGACAGTTCGGCTCAGATTTGGAGAATCTTCACCGAGGTGGAGAATTATTGGAAAGAGAGAATATTGCCAAGGAAGTTGACATGAATAGCCGAGGAGTCGTCGAGGTGATCGCCAAGGAAGTCGACGACGAAAGGCGAAGGAAAACAGCAGAAGAAAATAGCAGCAGCAGCAGGAAGCAGGCTGTCGGTCGACCGGCCAGTCGACCGACGTGCACAACGTGCACAGAGTCAGAGAGCGGTCGACCGCATTTGCCTGAATGTAATTGTCCAAGTCTCTATTGGGCGCCCGGTCGACCGACCGGTCGACCAGTGGAAGAGATCGGTCGACCGCCAGTCGACCGAGATGCCTGATTGTAATTGCCCAAGTCTCTGTTGGGCACCCGGTCGACAGGTGGAGAAGTCGGTCGACCGCCCGGTCGACCGACTTGCGGGTGCGGGCTGCGATTTGCAGGTTTGGAAACATGTTGTGTTTAAAGGCTGTTGTTGGTTTCTAGGATTTAGTATCAGAAGAATTAGAAAGCTAGAGCTCTCTTGCATTCAAAGAGGCTGCTAGCAATTGTAATCATCTTCCCTAGTAATTAATCTCTCTTCTGGATTGCCCCGAAGACGTAGGCATTGAGGCCGAACCTCGTTACATTGTTTGTTTGTGCTTGTGCTCTCTCTGGTGATTGTTTTTGTGCTGTTTGGAATTATTCTCTGTGCATGGGAGATTCAGGAGATCTTCATCAGGTTGTTGTCGCTGGCACAACATTAGTTACAGTTGCAAACAAACAATAATTACAAAAAATAAAACCGTTGACCTGAACTGTGAATAGAACACGCGGATGCTGAGCATCAAATGTATGTATGTCCAGCGTACAGTTTTAGCTCAGACAGGTCATATTGATGTTTGGAGCCATGTTAGTAAGCAAATCATGGCAGTGTCCACTCCCTTTTTTCCGAGAAACAAAATTGATTTTTTTCCCCTCATAAGTGAGTGTTATAATTTCAGAGCCAATCGATCAATCGGCTTCCAAGAATAAGTGCTGTCAACATTCTAGCTTCAACAATTGCATTGCAAACTGATAGATTATTCTATGATTTGAAACTTGGTTTGTGTTCCAATTTAGTTCAAGTAGTTTTCGTGAGCAATGAATTATGTGAGTCTTTCTCCAAGTTACTCCCACAGGACTTCCTCAATAGCACTATGTGCAACATCATGCCATAAATGACCAACGACCAGGCCCCTATGGTCGTCTTCCATACTTGCACAGTTTCGCTTTCGTAATAATTCTTCAGTTTCTTCCAAGTCTTCTCCTTTGAAACTCATCTCTCGATCTCTTTCTATCTCGTCCCTAACACAGAAATTAGTACCAACCCAATCTGTTTGTGGGTAATATTTCTCCTCCTATTTATATGTTATCTCCCCTTGAGCCAAAGCCCATGTGCATCCTTGCCAAAAGAATTCACTAATAAGTTAATAATCAGTGTTGAAACCTCACTTGCCAATGAATTCTTACTGTCATCGCCTCCTCCACTCTTTTTTTGTGTTGCTCTTTGCAATATTGGTTGCTGGGACTGGCAGGTACGCTGGTGCTGATGCAGTCAAGTGTCTCCCAGATCAGGAAGCTTCGCTTCTTGACCTCAAACATGGTTTCCGTTTTGATTCCGAATTCAGCAAACCACTCATCTCATGGAAGCCGGGTTCCAATTGCTGCAGCTGGGAGGGCGTCACTTGTGACACTGTGTTGGGTCATGTCATCGGGCTCGATCTCAGTAGGAGGGATATAAATGGTAATCTCAGTTGTAGCCTCTTCAACCTCACCTCTCTGCAAACTCTCAACCTCGGATGGAGTTACTTTGAGGGCGCCCCCATTCCTCAGTCAGGTTTCGAGAAGCTTACCAAACTGACGCACCTCAGTCTCTCTGGGTTGGGATTGAGTGGCCAGATTCCCGTTGGCATCTCTCGCTTGACTAGCTTGATCTCCCTTGATCTCTCACAAATGAATTACAGCTCCGAAATCCTAATCTCCAAATGCTGGTTAAAAACCTTAGCAATCTGAGGGAGCTCCATCTCGACTATGTCAACATGTCCTCTGAACATGAGTGGAGCAAGACATTATCCAAGTCGCTGCCTCGGCTTCAAGTCCTCAGTTTGGTTGACTGTGACCTCCCAGGTGAACAACTTTTTATTTTATTTTTATTTTTTTTAAAACTATTGTTTGATTGTATATTGTGCTTGATTTGTTTCTATTTCTTTGTAACAAAAGCTAGCTGCCTCCTTAGTCTTGGTAGATTTGGATTTGCAGGATCATTGCCCAACGACTTCTTCACTACAAACAAAAATTTGACGGATCTGGAGCTATCTTTTAATCCAAGGCTTCCAGGAGCTTTGCCTGATTTTCCGACGGATAATGCTATAAAAAGGTTGAGTCTCTTTGGTTTCAACATGTCCTCTGAACATGACTGGAGCAAGACATTGTCCACGTCGCTGCCTCGGCTTCAAGTCCTCCGTTTGGTTGAATGTGACCTCCCAGGTGAACAACTTTGTTTTTTATTTTTATTTTTTTTTAAACTATTGTTTGATTGAATATTGTGCTTGATTTGTTTCTATTTCTTTGTAACAAAAGCTAGCTGCCTTCTTAGTCTTGGTAGATTTGGAATTGCAGGATCATTGCCCAACGACTTCTTCTCTACATACAAAAATTTGACGGATCTGAGTCTATATGAGAATCCAAGGCTTTCAGGAGCTTTGCCTGATTTTCCGACGGAAAATGCTTTGCAAAGCTTGTCTCTCCAGCACTCAAATTTTTCAGGAAAAATCCCCGCTTCAATTGCAAACTTAACCCAACTAGTTTCCATGGATCTTTCATGTAATTGCTTGACGGGAGTTATTCCCACATCAATTGGGAGTTTAATTCAACTGTATTCTATGGATCTTTCATGGAATTGCTTGACGGGAGTTATTCCCACTTCAATTGCGAGTTTAATTCAACTGGAGTTTATGGATCTTTCAAGGAATTGTTTGACGGGAGTTATTCCAACTTCAATTGGGAGTTTAATTCAACTGTATTCTATGGATCTTTCAAGGAATTGTTTGACGGGAATTATTCCCTCTTCAATTGGGAGTTTAATTCAACTGGAGTCTTTGGATCTTTCATGGAATTGCTTGACGGGAGTTATTCCCACTTCAATTGGGAGTTTAATTCAACTGTATTCTATGGATCTTTCAAGGAATTGTTTGACGGGAGTTATTCCAACTTCAATTGGGAGTTTAATTCAACTGTATTCTATGGATCTTTCAAGGAATTGTTTGACGGGAGTTATTCCCTCTTCAATTGGGAGTTTAATTCAACTAGAGTATATGGATCTTTCATCTAATTCTCTTGGCGGTCCAGTCCCTTCTTTTGAACCCCAGGCAAACCTTTCTAAACTCGACCTTTCTAACAATAGTCTTATAGGACCCATCCCTATGTCTTTGTTCTGTCTCCCTCAATTGGGAAGTCTGAATTTGTCTTATAATCAACTCTCTGGTGAACTAGGAGAGTTTTTGAAACCATCAACTTCACTATGGAATATTGATTTGAGCAATAACCAATTGAATGGATGGATTCCACGGTCAATTTCTAAAATTTCAGGGCTTGAATTGTTATACATTGCATCAAACAATTTCAGTGTGGAGTTAGACATGTTTAACAGTCTGAGAAATCTAATTGAATTGGATGTCTCAAATAATAAACTGATTCAAGACGTCAGTGAAAACAACTTTCACACTTTTCCAAAGTTGTATGTATTGATTTGGCATCTTGCAATCTCTCCAAGATCCCTGCCTTTCTAAAGTATCAAGATGGATTAGAGCAATTAGACCTATCAAATAATAGAATCAACGGTAGTATTCCAAAGTGGATATGGAGGACGCCTCTATTATTAAACCTATCCTTCAATTCATTCTCAAACATCAAGGGGCCAATTGATCTTACTACAACCAACCTTGTATCTCTCTTTCTCCAATCCAATATGCTCCAAGGACCAATTCCACTCCTTCCCCCATATATTGCTGCACTAGATTATTCAAATAACAACTTCTCGTCCACTATACCTTCCAACATCTTCTTCAATACTAATTATATCGAATTCTTTTCACTAGCAAACAACATCATCACAGGAGAAATCCCGCCATCCATTTGCACAGCAAAGTCTCTCCGAGTCCTCGACTTTTCAAACAACAGCTTGAGTGGTTCAATACCATCTTGTCTATTAGAAGGTAACAATTCTCTACTTGAATTAAACCTCAGAGGAAACGAACTTCGAGGGATCATTCCACAAAATATCAGTAAAGGATGTAAACTAGAGAGAATAATGTTTGATGGCAACAGTTTGCAAGGGCAATTACCCCGATCCTTGATCAACTGTATATCACTAGAGGTTCTAGACCTTGGGAACAATCATATCATGGATTCTTTTCCCTACTGGTTGAGAGATTTTGTTACACTCCGTGTCCTTATTCTAAGGGCAAACAAATTTTATGGGCCGATCAATTGCGTTCGAAGTCCTGAGATCAACTATGCATTACCAGTGCTACAAATTTTTGATCTCTCTTCAAACCACTTCAATGGTAGTCTCTCTTCGGAGTGTTTCAATGCCTTGAAGGCAATGTTGAATTCCTCACAGCTAGACTCCTCAACAATGGGATTTAATATTGATATTTGGTTGAGGTTTTCTTCTCAATCTAAATTTATATACGATGTGGTTTCAGTAACAAATAAAGGAGAGAAATCAACAATGAGAAAATTATTGACCATATTTACATGTGTTGATTTCTCCAACAATGCCTTTGAGGGTGATATTCCAGATGTGATCGGTGAACTTCAAGGCCTCCATGTGCTCAACTTGTCGCACAACTTCCTCTCAGGAGACATCCCTCCAACAATTGGAAACATGAAGCAAGTCGAGTCACTGGATCTCTCAGCAAACTCTCTTTCAGGAGAGATTCCAAAAGAGATGGCGTCTCTCACTTTTCTTTCTTAACTTAAATCTCTCTGACAACAATTTCATTGGAAAAATCCCTCAAGGCAACCAATTCTCTACATTCTCAAATGCATCTTTTCAAGAGAATCCAGGATTGTGTGGGAGCCCATTATCAAAGCAATGTGGCAATGCAAGTCCAAAAATAACAGATGCAATGTCATCGTCAAAGTCTGATAGTTCATCATCGACATATATAATTGGTCTAGCCTTATTTGTTGGATTGGGATTTGGAGTGGGCTTCGCAGTGGTTCTAGTGCTTCAAAATGTGCCTCTAAAATTTTGGAGAAAGAAATGACACTGACCAGCTATGACCTTAAGACATTCGTGAACAGTGAATGTACGTAGCAAGTCATAAATTGTTGGAACTAGCTTCTGGAAGAATGGAGCTTCTTTGTGTTTTAATATTGTTCATGTTTTTCCAAAGAGAATACTGTTCTTGAGGTTTTTTAACTTATTACATCAACTGCTGAGTCTATTATATGTAATTGTTTGGTTGGATTTGAATTTGAATTTAATTGACATTATATGAACGATCATTTATGTTGGCTTTCTCTTGATCCGTTGTTTCTAGCAGCTCAATGCCCAACACGTACCTGTGAATTTCATTGGTTTGATAATGAGTTGACCTTTCAATTTAGTGACTAATATTGTTATTTAGACTTGTGTTTTAAATAACGGTCTAAAGACACATTTGAATGATTGGTGGAACATGCCTTGATGCAAAATTAACATCCTAGATCAACTTAAACTAAATTGGGGCTCAATCTGGCTACTCAAGAGTATCAAGATCCAATGGAACAATAACCACATTTTATATTATTGTATATTATATTGGAACAAGTGATAGATGAAGAAGTACTTGTGTTGGAATTTATATGGTGTTATTGATTCAATATTCTTGGATTAGACTCAAGATAATTTCTAGAATTCCTTCTCTTATCTGTTATCTCTCGTTTTTGGGTAAATGGATCCCAATTTCTTTTGTACTTCATTTAACCCTTTTGGTCATTTTTTTTGATTGGTCGAATGTTCAATCTAATGGGTTACCTTATATAGTTTAAATATCAATTTGAAGATACATGTAATTTGCTAAGTTATGGGTTTTGTACTAATTTCTTTATATTTTGTGTAATGTGAATTTCATCGGTGAAACTTCAAGGTATTGCTCTAATGTTACAAAGAGAGAGGGTTATTTAGCCAATTGAATCTGTCTTAATTGGCAAACGAGTGAAAATGGATTGCGAAAGTATGCTAGTCAAATCTTATATAGTATTAAGATAGTTCTTTCATTCTTTATTGCACGACATTCGCATACTTACTCTCAGCAATAACAAATGCTTTTACTATACCTTTATTGTTTTCAAAGGGTTACCTAGTTAAAAAAATAGCTATATTCAAACTGGATTCAATAAGCTACATTGACTTGTGAGGCCCCTGTCCCATGAATTATTTAGAGGCCTACATCTCATTAAATTCAAGTCACAAAATTTTGAGCTAGAATAACATTACTTTTTGTCGAATAAAATGCGCTAAATCTCAATCCTCTTCCAAACAGAAAATAAAATATGTCTCATACTTTATTGTTGGAGACGTATTTTCAACTTGTATCTTATGTGTCAACAAAAATATCTCAATGGATTTCTCTCCCGTTTCTCTCAATATAGAAATGTACTGAATTTACTCACAGGTTGCGTGAATTTCAATAACAGAAATTTTTTTTATATATTTATTATATATAAATAAAATAAGTTGAATCCAATTTCATTCAACCAAACAACAGGAATTGGAACTCAATTCCACCAAGTAACCAAATAGCATGAATAAAATGTTGGATTTTTTGTATTAAAATAAAAAGGAAAAGCTTTCATTTCAGATTTTGGTTTACTAAGTCAACTTTGACCAAGTCTTAGAATCTAAATCGGTTGAGAAAATATCTCAACCGCTTGGATTTTCTGTTGGAGTGGTTACAACAACTTGGGTTCTAAGTCTATAAATAGACCCTCACTCCAATAGCTAAAGACACAACTCATTTCTCTTTTCTCATCTTAAAAGAAAACCTGAAGACTACTCTTCGTGAGAATGACTTCAGTGTTTAAAAGAATTTTTATCTTTATTTTCTGGGCAACTTCTTCATTTGAGCAGAGGCTCTGCCCACCGTCCTGGGCTGAGTGCTGGAGAATCCGGGGATCCTTTACCGCTAGGGGACAAGGCCGATTCAACGTCTGGACAAGGAGACGGGATTTTGATCCTTTAGGGCAGCGACGTCGCGACTGCATTCCCCAGGCCAGGTTCTTTTGTTTTATTTAATTATAATTGTTGTTACATGCTAGCATAACTGTCATTTTTTTCTTAATATACATTTTAAGGATATTACATGTTTTAGAAAATAGTATAAAATACCCAACAATCTAAAGGATCAAAATGAAAAAAAAAAAAAAAAAAAGGTTTATGTTGATCATTTGATGTTGTTTAACATTTTAGAGTTATAATTAGATTGATTGATGAAATTGCGATATCCTTAATTGGCCTAGAAATATATATATATATATATATATATATATATATATATATATAATATATATATATATATATATATATATATATATATATATATATATATATATATATATATCTCCAGAATTATATAACCATGCACATCGGACAATTTCGGTTTAGTAACTATACTTTGGGAGAACTGTATGAATTTTAAATCAAATACCGTTATCATTTCAAGATATTTTTCCTCTCCTATATATTACCTTTTTTGTAGTCTAATTGAATATAATATTCACCTTTCTTCCCCATTTGTTGTGAGTTGAACCTGTTCGGATTTTTTCTAGTGAGAGATTATTGGAAAGTCTGAATATTTCTTGGTTTTTATGAATTAGGTTTATGTCTTTGAGAAAGTAGTTGAGATTCCAAATAAAATATCTTTTCTGTATGGTTAGAAGTTCAGACTGCATGTTTGGGTGATTAATGTGATTGTTTATTTGATGGGTAAATACATGAATCAGTGGCGCATGAGATGTTTTATCTTTATACATGCCTGGTGACATTGCAAAGTGATTATCTTCATTGATGGATTCTTTCTGCACGAGAAAATCCTTCGATTTTTTGTAAATTCATCAAATTTGACAATTTCTAGGTTGCCAATGAAGGATTCTTATTTTATTTTTGGTCGATACCTTCTAATTTTAGCAAAATATTGCTCCTTTGCTGCTTAAGTTGAGATTTGTTAGTTTAGACTAGAGATGCTCGATGCACCAACTGGTAATTTTGACTCTTCTTCATCGATTAGGTCAAAGGAACCTGATACCTTAAATTTGTTTGTTGGAGAAAATTGACTCGTTTGGTGAGTTAAAGATTTTGTTGATTTGATGCTGATTACTGTATAATGATTAATTAATATAAATTATCATATAAATTATTATTGCTAGTTGACCTTCAAATGCTGTTTATTTTGTTGGTTTTAGTTGAAGGAGTTGTTATCTTGGTTTGCAGTAATCAAGAGGAAGAGGAAATAGTGCTCAAGTTGATAAATTAGAACAGCTCTGATAGTTGTTCAATTGGGTCATTTGCAATTGCAGTTTTTCGTTAATGATTTTAGTTAAAATTTCTATAATTTTGCCTTCACATATTTTTCAGACTTGAATGTTTGGTGCTTGATCTAATGTATTTGCATTGCATGCTTTCCCTAATCAAAATCACATAGGCTTCTTCTGGAAAAGCAAAAACAAAAGAAAATAAATGTATATTTTTCTTGTTCATATTTTTCTTTGTTTTACTTAGAAAGTGATGTGTTAGCGAGTAAAATGTGTCAAATGGAGGAGCCCCAGACTCACTTTGTCATTGAAAAAATTGCAAAACAGGTTTTGCAGGAATAATGTACAGTAGACATTGTAATAATCTTTGAATTCTGAGTATGTTAACAAATTATGTTTTCACCATTCAGATGTGTGCAAAATTGCCTAGTATTTTAGATGCAATTAGCAGATTAATATTCTATGCTAATTGTGTGTTATTGGTGAGTTTGCATTTATACATTGGACCGTAGAAGCAGAAGATCTCATTAGAAAGGAGTCAGGAATATCTCATCTTACTACGATCTGTAAGGCCTCTTCAAAGTTGCACTTTAAGAGGAAGGGGAACTGGAATCAAGTACAATTCTAAATCTCGGATCCACCACAACCTCCCATCACACAAGAAGGCAAAGGTTGGCTCTGCGTTGAAAATTAAAGGGCCCTCCTTATATCCCAAGGGAAATTGTTTCCACTATGGTAGAGTGGGTCATTGGAAACGCAATTGCCATTGATATCTTGCCTCTTCAAAAATAATAAGGTATGTGTCAAGCTATGTTGATCAATACAATTCCAATTGCCGATTCATTGCTTCTTGTTGCATGGATGCTGGATCAGTGCTCATAAAATTCCTAATAGAAATTTTATTTGTGTTCTAGTATTGGAGAAAGACAATAAACTTTTAAAATCAACAAAAATTATGTGGGATAGTGGTCATCACGTTTGTTTGGTTGGGATGGTTTAGGTATGTGCAACTGACACAAAAGGCAACTTGAATTAAATTTAGTTTTATACCTGAACCCACATAGAGGGGAAATCATTGAAATGGTAGTGATGATCATGACAATGAGCGTCAACTCCAAATAAAGAATTGCTCAACTGTTTGTTCTTCTTTCATGCTAACCATCTTTTAGCTAATGTTTGTCTGGCTTGGATGAAATTTTCACTGTTTGCAGTCCAGGAATTGCTTTCTATTATGTAGGGTTAAATGTGTAATCCCTTGAAAAGTAATGCCTTGATGGAAACATGCAAGCACTGCTGTTTCAGCTTGAAGTGTTGAGTTCAATTGTTAGTGGGAAGATTTCTAACAATATATTAATTCCAAAAATTATCCGAGCGATGGGCCTTAATCAAGGAGATGGTTTTGTTGAATTTGTTATCAATTGAGCATAAACCATTCCTTATATATATATTTTTTGCATTTATAATTAATTGATCATAAACCATTCTTCATAATTTTATAAGACACATGATAGAAATGTTTGGGGAATCTCTTGATTAAAGGGTTGCATGTACCAAAGAAACACATGCATAGACTTTAAAATTTTGATTTTTATCATGAAGGAATGTATGCTTAGTCGCAACTATCTGATCCTTTTGTAGTATGCCAACTACACTTGTTCGCCATAAAATTGATGTCAAACTATGTATGGTATTTATGATTTAAATATGCACTAAACAGTACATGACAACTTTGTATAACAGTTTTGATGAATGTTAATGGACATCTAATCAAATTGTATTATGTTCACACCTCAATTTATTTGCCTAATTCCTAAGTTATTCACTGTGATATCAGTTCTAATTCTTTAAGTGTTTTCAGAAGGGCATGCTTATAAAAGGTATCGATTACTATTTTAGATGCTATTGAATTTTCTTTGCTATCTCAGTTTATAACTAAAATGAAGAAATTCATATACATTTACAACGAACACCCTTCTTTATTTTAAAATTTATATATCTGCATTACACGTTGGCTTGCATGTTTTATCTTCAATTTACTGAATGAATAAATTCTGATACTTTATTTATTTGTTGCTTTATGTATTGGATAAGACACATTGAACACTTCATCTAAGGAGTTGTCAACTTTTCATATATATACATGTTAATTTTGTGCTTAAATTGCATGCTATAATTAGTTTAAGTTCTTTTAAAATATCTTGCTACTCTTGTATTGAATTCTAACTTACTCTGCTATATATCCAACTAAATTATATTGTTTTATAAATTGGAACTAAGTAAGATCCCCTACATCTTTTTATTTTGCATACCCTAATTTAAAAGCTACAAACATAAACCTGTATTCTGACATTTTAATATTATGAATATAGAAAATATGGTAGGAATCTTCCTATCGTTTTGACAAATCTAGAGTACAACAATAATATTTGTATACTCTTAATGTAGTTGAAACATGTAAAGGATGATGAATAGCCATGTGCGATTTGTTCCCCATCTAACTTTATTGGGATCTAATAAAGCTAGATTGCCTAAATTTCTTGACTATTCTTTAGCATATAAATATAGACATATACTTTAAATATTTGAATAGTCAAATACCATGAATATATGCTTTATCATAAACCATTATGATATAATTTGTTCCTTTTGAAACTAAGGTTACAAGGAAAAACTTTATAACTACCTTATAGTTTCAAATTGGGATTCAAATTGGGGAGACTCTGACAATTACCCAAAGACTTTAAAAGATGTCAAGAGTCATAATAATGTGGTCATGAAGGGTTAAACCTCTGACTGTCACAACTTGAAATAAAGGCTGTTAAGCCAATTTTCTGACCCTAGAAAACATAAAGTCATTCTGACTAAGGGTCTTTCTAGGAGTGTGGTCCTAGTTTCATCGAGGGAGATGGGGTTAAGCCCATAGTAGAGTTCACCGACAGTGGGAACCCAACCTACTTGATTGGGAGCTGGTTCCATGAAAGAGGTTCCATGTGGTAGTAACAAGCTGGACTGGTGAAACTCGTGTGGAGCATCAACCCGGATATATTTATATCCTATATGTAGCATTGTAGCTACTGCCCCTTCTCTATGGTGAGATGCTCTTATTATACAGCTAGGTAAGGATGAGTTTAACTCTTAATAAGTCCAACGCATGTAGTGTGGAGGGTATACTATCTAGCTGTAGTACCCTTGGAGGACTTACCT
The DNA here is from genome assembly GCA_038442645.1 of Agave tequilana. NCBI lineage: Eukaryota > Viridiplantae > Streptophyta > Magnoliopsida > Asparagales > Asparagaceae > Agave > Agave tequilana. The sequence continues at coordinate 106,278 of JAVJIF010033076.1, forward strand.
ACGTGAGAGGAACCGTGATGGCCGCGGTTGGGGGGCAGGGCTGACCCTAGAAACTCTCATGAGTCGGTTATTGTGAGCATGGCCTTTAACGCTCAACCCGCTCGCTCAATAGATGAAGACTTACTGTGTGTGTATTCTATCAATATCTGGTAAAAGAGGCTAGTTCCAGGCGTAGTCCACTATGTCTCTCAGATGGCGATGAATTTACTAAGGAAGGTTCCAGGCGTAGTCCACCTGTCCCGAATTCACAGTATGTTGTTGCCCAAATTTTACTCGTGTTTTATGATTTGGTTGTTTTTATTACTGATTTGTTTATTATGTCTTCCCTGAAACTCAAGCTTTTAGGGGGGACTGTTGGATTTTTTGTATTAAAATAAAAGGAAAAGCTTTCATTTCAGATTTTGGTTTACTAAGTCAACTTTGACCAAGTCTTAGAATCTAAATCGGTTGAGAAAATATCTCAACCGCTTGGATTTTCTGTTGGAGTGGTTACAACAACTTGGGTTCTAAGTCTATAAATAGACCCTCACTCCAATAGCTAAAGACACAACTCATTTCTCTTTTCTCATCTTAAAAGAAAACCTGAAGACTACTCTTCGTGAGAATGACTTCAGTGTTTAAAAGAATTTTTATCTTTATTTTCTGGGCAACTTCTTCATTTGAGCAGAGGCTCTGCCCACCGTCCTGGGCTGAGTGCTGGAGAATCCGGGGGATCCTTTACCGCTAGGGGACAAGGCCGATTCAACGTCTGGACAAGGAGACGGGCTTTTGATCCTTTAGGGCAGCGACGTCGCGACTGCATTCCCCAGGCCAGGTTCTTTTGTTTTATTTAATTATAATTGTTGTTACATGCTAGCATAACTGTCATTTTTTCTAATATACATTTTAAGATTACATGTTTTAGAAAATAGTATAAAATACCCAACATAAAAATCAGCAATTAATTTAAGCTCATTGATTAGCCGCCTAATGGTGCAATTATTTGTAAAAAAAAAAAAAAATCGTTTTATTGACCATCTCAGTTCCTTAAACGAACGGATGGCAGTTATATACGCATCATTTACCATGGAAAGAATCATGGAATTGCAATCCCCAAACGAGTCAAATAAACAAAATCCTTTGCTCATCTCTTTAAATAAAACTGACGCATTTTAGTAGTTCAGTTAGTCTACTTGCAACCTGAAAAAACTGGAATTTAAATCTTATCATTTTTATAAAAAAACAGTGGACAGTCATCTTTTTAGTCAAAACATCCATGTCGATGATTTGAAGTTTTGTATAAGCCCTTATTTGCCACTCATGTTTTATAATAACAATAAAGCAGTCAAAATACGAGAAAGATAACGAAGTAATAACAACCATTTAGATGGAATTAAATAATGAGATTTTGAAAACATGAAGGGGGCAAAAACAAAAAAAAAAAGGAAGAAAAAAAATCATAGATTAAACCAGCGCACTATCTAACTCAATTTACAAGTACTGATGGAAACACCTTGATCTATGATTTACTCTTGTTCATCATTCTCTTGAGTGAACAACTCAAAGAAGAAGAAGAAGAAGATGACGACGACGACGAGGAGGACAAGGAGGAGGAGGAGGCGGATAATAGGGGTGAGCAGAGTTCGGTTATAACCGAAATAACCGACAAAAAACCGAAACCCGAACTCGAACCGAACCGAACCGCTCTAGTTCGGTTTGGTTTCGATTTTGTGTTTCAAAAACTGAACTCGACCGAACCGAACCGAATCTCTTACCCTATATATCACCCCACCCAAATTCAATGTAGTGAATCATATAGTTCATAACAAAAACTGGTGAAAACTTATCTCATTACTTCTAGCAATACCATCTTTTTTATGTTGCATATGTGAAAGTTATGTTAAGTACACCATCACAATTAAGAATAATATTTATATTAATATAGTTCTTTTTTTTATTCTTGCCATTAAAAGTTAGTAATAATTATGTGAGTTTTGATATAAGAGCCCAAATATAGCGTAAAAGTTTTAGAATATGAAAAATTTAATTCACATTAAGGTTAGGATCTTTTTCTTATTTCTAATTTGGGTATTGAATATTTGAGATTAGAATATTAAATGTTGATAATATAATGAAGATTAAAAAATGTAAGAAATGATGGAAAATATTGGTCTAACCGAAAAAACCGAAAAACCGAAAACCGAACCAAACTGAGTCGTTCGGTTCGGTTCGGTTGCTAAGTCTAATCGGTTCGGTTCGATTTTGCAAAAATTAGCAAAAACCGAACCGAACCGACCGATGCTCACCCCTAGCGGATAATGACGATGCCTATGACTCGTCACCCTTTGTCACGATCTGACCAAAACTGGCTGAATCGAGTGGCAACTCAACTGTTGCGTTACCTTCCCCTTCTCCATTCCCTCCACCCAACTCCTCTCCCACCACCACCTCAACCACCGCCGCCGCCCCGTCACCGCCCACCGAGCCCGACTCCTCCCGCTTCACTTGATCCCTACAAATCGGGCACGTAGAATGCGACCCAAGCCACATGTCAATACACTCAACATGAAACACATGCTTGCATCTAGGCAACACTCTCCCAACCTCACCTCCCGCCATCACACTCAAGCACACAACACAATCCAATGTACTCTCGCCCTCTTTCTTCTCACAAACAAACATAGGGAGAGAAGCAAACGTCACCTCGTCGATTCGCCTAGTGAGGCCGGCTAGGGTCGTTTGAAATGGCTCGAAAACTGCATATGCGATGACAGGCCTCCGTCTGAAGAACCAACGGGCGTACATATGGAGGAGAATTACGGAGAAGACGACGATTGATAGAAGTATGACCGCGGCCATAAGACCTTTCCGTTGTAAGAGTATGTGCCAGCATCCTGACTACTACGATGGTAGCCAGGAGTGTTACTGCGGACATACCGCCGCTTCTGCTTCTACTCATTTGATGAAGTAGTTGTATGGTGATATAAAGAGGGAGATTTTGGGGGCCATAAGGGGTTATTTGCATTTACGGTGATATACAGGGGGTTATTTACATTTACTATCCTTTTCAATGTCCAAATGTGACTCCGAGCTTGTTTGTTTATTTAGGGTTTAAGAGTGAGCTACTAAATTTTAACTAGCTCCAACTTTTCTTTTCTTTTTTTTTTATTTTTTTTATGTTTTTTTAGAAGAAGTTTGTGGGTTAACCGTCAGCTTACACGCACTCTTATCACATATGTGGCACTCCATGACATTCGAATCTGTAATCATTGAAGAGCAAACCCAACAGCTTACCGTGTGACCACATAGAAAGAGACACTCCAACTTTTTTTTTTTAACCTCTCAATTCTCTTGCAACAGAAGTATATATCTACATGCAAAATATTTAAAGACGCACAATTTAAATATCATAATTGGAGGGGTATCTACAGAAAAGGACTTCTCATATTTATATGTATTTCTGCATTTTGTAACATTTTATTCAGTCTATTAGCGGGAGATGAGGTAGAAATGAGTCTCGTGGAGGCGACGGCATCATCTCTTTCTTTTAATTTAATTTAATCTAATGATATTATTGTGAAGCAAGCAAATGCGAACAAATCCCGAGAGTATGAAAACTAGAGGTCATGCTTCTATTATTATTTGCTATTTATAATTATTGAATAATATTTGGGTCACTCGCCTCATGTGAACGGTGATGGGATCAAGCTATACTTTTCCTTCTATTCCGTGACTTTGTGTCCACAGTCCACCTCTCTTTGATTTTTAAGTGAAACTTTTCCCATGACAACTTTTAAAATAATATTTTACTCAACCAACGGTTTAATACATTTGTGTGTATTAATCATATATTAATCTCGTAAGGTTTGCATTGATTATAGTATAATAATCAGCTTTGTGATTGACCAGGAGACATAATTTGGTGATGTCCCCTAATGATCTTTTGAGTTTTATAACATTTGTTTATGTCGCCTATAACTTTACAATTCTGACCAGAAACTAGACGACACTCTTTTAGGGGCAAAAAGAGAGACAAGAATAACAATGACAAATGGCGCTCACCAGTGGCCACAGTAACGAGAATTAAGTGTATTATAAATATGTCTACGCCAAGAATTGAACCGACAGCCTGTGAGTGAGTGGAGCTCCTACGAACCCAAAGCTAACCAGAAAACCACTTGTGGGGGACTAGTGATGCGTAGATATCAAGTATGTATTTAATCTATGCAGCTAACATATCACCAAAACATGAATTTGATGGGGTTTTTGAATTTGAGACCCTGTATTCTCATACAAGGAAAGAAAACAGATAAAAGTCTACAGAAGAAGTGGCTACCAGAGGAACCATATGCCAAACAAGAATTCGAAACATATGGCTTAGCAAAGACTCGGCAACATCCTGCTTATCTAATAAGTCAAACAAATACAGCATACTAAAAGAGTAGCTAGCATGAATTTCTGCTGACCACCATGAATTTAAAAAATAACTAGGAGATGCGGGTTGCAAATGGACCGCCAACATCATATCTAAAAAACCTATTTTCTTTGTCTTTCTTAAACATAAGATGTCTTTTACGCCTAAAGTTTCTTTTATTGTAGCCGAAAACATGACTTGAATTTGCAGTTTCTCTGACACAAATCACACGCCTTGCCAACTATGTTCTTACGAGTAGAAACATTAATATAAATTTGATGTTGGAATGGGTATTCAATTCAGATTCAAATCAGCCTCTTCATTGTGACCACCTCCTGTAAGAAGCCTATAAACCTAAAACATGACCATTTACGACAAGGCGAAAATAGAAAAATTGCAAAATTTAACTCGACGAAGGCATTGGGATTAGACATGCGGCAAATCCCAATTGACACTACTTCAGTATGCCTCCAACTAGCATAACAAGAGAATTTCTTCATTATCCATTAGAGAGGAGAAGGGCTTTAGAACGAGTTATCCACCTTATTCGTTAAGAAAAGAAATCGTTTAATCTTATTCAGTAAAGCACCAATGGCCTGGTAACGGTCACCCTCCCATGGCAGCATCCTTCATATACCGACCGATCCCCAGGAAACATAGAGGACGTTGTGTTGTGCGCAGATCAACAATCCCTTAAGGAACCCTTAAGCCACAGATGCAATAGAGAAGATTACCAGCAACAAGAACAATAAAATAACAGAAGAAAACTAAACACAAGAATTAACGAGGTTCGGCAAATTTGCCTACGTCCTCGGGGTAAGGAAGAGAGATTTCTTTATTGATTAGATAATCAATACAATTGCAAGCATTACCTATGAAGAGGATTCTTTCCTCTATTTATACCCAAGGAACCCTAGAAGAAGCAGATTCCTTATTGGACTCGTTTCCAATTCAGAACACTTTTCGAATTCAGCCCAAATCCGTCAGTCGGTCGACTGGCCGGTCGACCGACCCAAGTCCTGGTCGACCGTACCGGTCGATCGTGCCCAACCGAGAGTTATGCCATATCAGTCGGTCGACCGGCTCCTTCTGCGGTTGACCGGGCGGTCGACCGCGATGGCCTGTGCATGTTGGTGCACACCGGTCGACCGCCCCGGTCGACCAGTGTCTGCTGCTGCTGTTTCCTGCTGCTGTTTCTTCTTTGCCTTGGCTTCCCTCGTGTCGACTTCCTCTCTCTTCCTACAATTCTCCACCTCGGTGAAGATTTCTCAAATCTGAGCCGAACTTCAATATAGAATCTGTCGACTCGAAAGTGGCTGCACCAGTATGGTTGTCTACGTACCCTGCCCAAGGGATCAAGCCATCCGTAGTTTATCCAAAGGAGCTTCAACAAGCTCAATAAACATGAAGGATATGGAGCAATGCTTTACAACGTGTAAACTTTGCTCCAGACACCACCTTGGTAAGCATATCGGCGGGATTCTCCGTTGTGTGAATCTTCAGTAACTCAATATCACAATCATTCAGAATCTCCCGAACAAAGTAGAACCTGACATCGATGTGCTTTGTCTGTGCATGATATACCTGATTTTTGGCTAAATAAATAGCACTCATACTATCACAATTGATCTTCAGTAGATCCTGATCAATCCCCAAGTCATCAAGCAATCCTTGAAGCCAAATTGCCTCCTTCATAGCCTCCATCATGGTCATGTACTCGGCCTCTGTTGTAGACAATGCAACGGTAGACTGTAAAATAGAGCGCCAACTAACCGGTGCTTGAGATAATGTAAATACATACCCCGTTGTGGACCGGCGTTTGTCGAGGTCACCAGCATAATTGGAATCAACATATCCGATACAGTCCTGCTTCCATGTGGAATCCTTCTCGAATACCAAACCAACATCTATGGTACTACCATAGAATCCACTTCACTGCCTCCCAATGACCCTGTCCAGGATCATGCATATACCTACTGACCATGGAGACAGCTTGTGAAAAATCTGGTCGTGTACATACTATAGCATACATTAGACTACCAACTGCGCTAGCATATGGGACGCGAGTCATGTACTCACGTTTTTCAACAGTCTTTGGAGACATAGTGGCAGATAACTTGAAATGAGGAGCTAGTGGTGTACTTACAGATTTCATATCCTTGTCGATGTTGAACCTCTGAAGTACCTTTTGCAAATACCCCTTCTGTGTCAAGCTCACCTTGCCACGCCTTCTGTCTCGTACGATTTTCATGCCTAGCACCTTCTTTGCTTCACCAAGATTCTTCATCTCAAACTCAGAAGATAAGTCCTTTTTCAGTGTATCAATTGCAGATCTAAACTTTGAAGCAATAAGCATATCATTTACATATAATAGTAAATAGATATACTCTCCTGTAGGTAGCTTGTTGTAATATAAACATGGGTCATAATGGTTACGTGTGTACCACTTTTCTCTGATGAAGCTGTTGGGATGCTCATACCATTGTCTAGGAGACTGTTTTAACCCATACAGCGATTTCTTCAGCCTGCACACCATGTCTTCTTTTCCTGCAGTCTTAAACCTGTCGGCTGAGACATATAGATCTCTTCATCCAGATCGCCATGGAGAAAGGTGGTCTTTACATCGAGTTGATCAAGGTCCAACTCATACTGTGCTACTAGAGCCAATAAGATGCGAATTGATGAATACTTTACAACAGGAGAAAATATCTCGTTGTAGTCAATTCCTTCTCTTTGTGCATAGCCCTTTGCTATTAATCTGGCCTTGTAGCGCACCATATCTTCTTTAAGAGATCCCTGCATCTTTGCGTACACCCACTTACAGCCAATTGCCTTCTTTCCTTTGGGCAACCTTGTGAGTTCCCAAGTGTCGTTTTTGTATAGAGACTACATCTCTTCTTCCATGTCATCTTTCCACATCTTCGAATCTGAACTGATTTCAGCTTCTCTGTAGGTGGACGGGATAGCCTCTTCAACGACCGGAAGAGCATAAGCAACAACCATATCTGTAGTGAGCCAACCAGGTTTATGCGTATTTCTAGTTGGTCTTCTAACTACACTGGAATCAGGAACATCACTCATGATCTGCTCTTGATCCTCTTCTTCATCAGCATCTACCTCAGCTACTTGACCATTACCTTGTGTCACCCTATGCATGATCCTCACAGATACTGAACTTTCTAGAGATAGTGGATTAGCATCATTTTCCACCTGCTGCGATACTTCTTTGGTCTTGACAATCTCCACCTGCTGAGAGATCTTAGGCTTCAACATGGAAGCCTCATCAAATGTGATATCTTGCTGAAAATAAATTTCATGTTCGTAGGATCCCATATCTTGAATCCTTTAATTCCCTTCTTGAATCTGACGAACAATCCCTTCTTTGCTCTTGAGTATAGCTTATCTTCTTTAACATGATAATAGGCTGGACAACCAAATACCCTTAGCAAATCATAATCAGGAGCAGTTTTTTCAGACCAAACCTCTATAGGAGTTTTCCCTCCAATCGCAGACGAAGGCAACCTGTTAACAAGATAGCAAGTGTATGCCAAAGCCTCAGCCCAGAAATTCTTCGATAAACTGGCATTAGATAACATACAAAGGACCTTCTCTAGCAAAGTCACGCTCATCCTTTCTGCTACCCCGTTCTATTGCGGTATTTCCCTCACTGTGAAGTGCCTTTCTATGCCCTCATCACGACATAGCTTAAGGAAAGGATCTGACTTATATTCCCCTCCATTATCTGAACGGAGGACCTTGATTTTTCTTTCCGTACTTTTCTCCAATTTCCTCTTCCACTCCACAAATAATTCTAGGACTTCCCCTTTGTGCTTCATGGTATATACCCAACATCGCCTAAAATAATCATCAATAAAAGTCACAAAGTAGAGGTTACCTCCAATTATGCAGTCTTGGTAGGTTCCCAAATATCAGTGTGAACATAATCCAGAATCCCCTTGGTGCAATGAGTTACTGTGCTGAATTTCACCTTGGTCTTCTTTCCGATGACGCAATGTTCACAAAATTCCAGCTTGCAGGTTCCGGCACCTTTCAATAATCCTTGTCTTGCAAGAGCTTGCAAAGATTTTTTACCTGCGTGTCCCAACCTCATATACCATAGCCTGGTTGAGTCTTCATCTGAATCAGTAAAAGTAGCCACTTGCCCTGTAACAATAGTACCCTTTAAGTAGTAAAGATTGTTTTGACGAACGGCCTTCAGCACCATCATCGAGCCTTTGGTCACCTTGAGGACTCCATCCTTTATTAATACCACAAGACCCAGTGTCTCCAAAGTTCCAACAGAGATAAGATTTCTTTTCAGTTGAGGTATATACCTCACTTCCTTCAGTTCTCATATCATCCCATCGAACATCTTGATTTGGATTGTTCCTACACCTTCTATGGTACATGGATGATTGTCGCCCATAACAACTGAACATCCCTCTAGCTTCTCAAAACTAGAAAATCAATCCCTATTCGAGTACACATGGTATGTAGCACCAGTATCCAATATCCACTCATTTTCTCCTGAGTAGCCAATGATAGGAGTAGTGACAAAGAACGAGAATATCGATAAGTCCGAGTCTGATCCACCAGACTGTGAGGTACTGACTTGAGTATTGATCACCTTTGTAAGGTTTGCCTCAGTCTTTAACTCCTTCTTCTTCCCTTTGGCCTTTGGACAATCAACTTTCCAGTACCCTAATTCTTTACAGAAGTCACACTGGTTCTTCTTCAGATCTCTAAAACCTGACCTGGACTTCAATCTCCCATGACCACCTTTGTCCTTCCTGTATGAACCTCTGCCTCCTGCCAATGCCTCTGCTGATGTGCTTACCTGAGAAGACTGTCTATCTTGCCTCCTCGTCTCATAGTTAACAAGAGCAGCCGACACTTCATAAAAGTTAAGGGATTTTCTACCATTTATCAATGTCAAAGTAAAAGTCTCATAATCCTCTGCATGAAGTGAGTTCAAGAGAATTACCGCTTTATCTTCTTCATTGACCTCCACATCCACATTAACTAAATCTGTAAGAAACTTCGTGTAGCAATTCAAGTGTTCATTTATGGAGCATCCTTTCTTCATCTGAAAATCATAGAACTTGCTCTTCAGCTGCTGTCTGGATTCAATACTTTTAATCAGATACTTTCTCTTTAGGATCTCCCACAACTGCTTCGCAGATGTTTCGTGCAACACATGGTACTTGATGTCTTATGTCAGACAAGACCTGATTAAGCCACATGCTGATCGGTTCATCTTATCCCAATCTTCTTCAGTGGTTGTGTTTCGCTTCTTCTCCAATCGTAGAGTGTCTTCGAGATTTGATGTCATTAGTGCATCCATCACCTCGCATCTCAGCATACCAAAATTGTTCGTTCCATTGAATTTTACCACATCAATCCTCAGCGGATGATGATTCAGGGATTTCTCCATCGATGTACCTTCTCCAGCCATCTCCTTGACTAGATCCTCAGTGTAATGCGAAAACAAACGGAGTTAGATAAACAAATTTAATAAAGATGAAATTTTTACCTCCTCGCGAAACCCTAGAAGAGTTTATGAACAAGTCTACTCCCTTGAATTGATTCCTTGAGCACTTCACGCGCTGTTTTGAGATCGACACACGATCCCACAAACAGTCCCAACGCTGACCCGAGATCGACACACGATCTCCGCCAACCAGCAACTGATGCCCTTGGAATCACCAGATGATCCCACGACGAACCTGGAATGCTTTGATACCAATTGTTGTGCGCAGATCAACAATCTCTTGAGGAACTCTTAAGCCACAGATGTAATAGAGAAGATTACCAGCAACAAGAACAATAAAACAATGGAAGAAAATCAAATACAAGAATTAACGAGGTTCGGCAAATTGGCCTACGTCCTCGGGGCAAGGAAGAGAGATTTTTTTTATTGATTCGATAATCAATACAATTGCAAGCATTACCTATGAAGAGGATTTTTTCCTTTATTTATACCCAAGGAACCCTAGAAGAAGCAGATTTCTTATTGGACTCGTTTCCAATTCAGAACACTTTCCGAATTCAGCCCAGATCCGTCTGTCGGTCGACCGACCCAAGTCCCGGTCGACCGTGCCCAACCGAGAGTTAGGCCATGTCAGTCGATAGACCGGGAGGTCGACCAGCTCCTTCTGCGGTCGACCGGGCGGTCGACCGCGATGGCCTGTGCATGTTGGTGCACACCGGTCGGCCGCCCGGTCGACCGTTGTCTGCTGCTGTTGTTTCCTGTTGTTGTTTCTTCTTTGCCTTGGCTCCTCTCTCTCTTCCTACACGTTGGCCATCAAACGTTCCTAAATCACAACATAAACAACCCTAACTTCGCCAACCTCTGCTTCCTTCTATCTCACCGGCCATCTCAGTCACCGTCCCTTCTACCGAGCTTATTGGTGCCCAAGACAATCTCATAGGGACGCTGCAAACAAAGCATATGGGCCGAGACAATAACCAGGCGCCGATGCAAGCAGCATGGAAACAATGCTTGCACTTGCTCAGCCTCACAACCGTGCCAGTGTCCTCCAACACACTTAAGCAGACAACGCAGTCAATACCGGCTGTAGAACCAGAGATGGGAAAAAATGAATTGTCCGAGGGCTAAATCCTGAAGCATACAGCAGAAATGTATAGCAGCAGTAGGATTAGCTAGAAAGGTACAAGTGTTGCCAGCAACAGTAAGACAATAGTTTCATTTTGTGAGTACTCTTCCAGAACTTGAATATTGAGTTCATTGGAGAGGTAAGAGAGAGAAGGCCTGATGCTTTCAACCATGCTGTTTATGGCAAAATGCAACAGGTTCAGTGTGAAGAATCCAAGGAACATCTCATCTATAAATATATATGATAACAGTAGAATCTCAGACATCTAATCGAAAAAATGCAAACACAAATGTGAGCACAGATTTTTAGGTACTTAACATGAAGACAAATAATTTTAAAGGATAAAATACTTTGGGAAGATGGAAATAAATAAGTTTCAGCAGGTGAGAGAAGCAATGAGACCTCATTGGACAATAGCAAATAGTTCTATTTCAGTAATGTAACAGCTACGCAAATCATCATTGACCTTAAAAGTGAGGAAGTAATCATAGATTAGAAATTTGTACCATAATCGATGGCTTCGCCATTTCCTACAAAATTCTCCAGTCTGTTTCCGCATTAGAGACATTCAGTAAAAGTAAAGATAACCTTACAAGTGCTGAGCAAATCTCGGTCCCTAGTGATCCTGACCTGTTTCACATTTGCCGCAATAAATAATGAACAAACTCTGAAATGAGAGTTGACATTGAACAAACTCTGAAACGAGAGTTGATATTTAACACCTTAGTTTTGGTCTCAACAGTCTGAGACCTGCAAAAACAGTTGTCTCGTAAACTGTCTTCACATTTCGAAAAATATATGCCAGATAGAATTACAAACAGATCTTCATGAATATAAACCAGTTAATGATATTTAAGAATAAAATAAACTATAAATATATTTTGTATGAGAAAATCAAAATTGTGCTTTATTTTACAATACTATGTACAAGCTGTTCCTTCCTTTTTCATCTTTAATGAATTGTAATTGCATACATTGTAGAAGCTTTTGAATACATATAAGAAACTGAAATTTTCAAAGGTACCAAATTACTCTGGCACCAAGAACGAATGACATTTGTATCAGTCAAATGTGGATACAAGTGGCAAAGATGATTTCCCTTAAGTAACCATCTCACCAACTACAGATGATACAGAGTATTAAATTAGGAACATGCAAAGGTGCTGCCAGTCTCATTTTAGAGATCTATGGAAAGGAAGCAATATGTCTTTGCTAGCTTTCTATGTCTCATATTATATATAGGTCTCCAAGAGCTCAATCCATGAGCTTATATCTTTTCTCTTGCACACCAGTCACCCCCATCTGAATCTCAATTACAGCATGAAGAGGTACCTACATAAAGCATAAAGAATAATAGCTTAAACTTGGTATGAACGGACATATGGGTAAGTGGGGGCAAAAACAACTCATGATCATCCATTCATGTAACCACCAAGGAGAGACTCTCTTCTTTCATTTTTTTACTATATTCCAAACATAGCACTCTTTTTCTTTTTCTTTTTTTCTGTTTTTCAGCCTCGACTTTCTTTAGCAACCAAAAAAATGGAAGGCACATGTCGCATGCTCTTTCCTTTCCATATCTTTCTTGGAAGCAGAGATAGCAAAAAGATACGAGAGTTTTCCCATTTACCTCAATACGGGGGCATCTTTCAATGGCATGTCTGCAAAATATGCATATAGCGCTCTTAACACAACCTGCACCAAATTGAAATTTTAATTAGTGAAATATTTCAATCAAAATCGCAATTACAAGCATAAATAGAAGAGAGAAAACATATAGACCTGATGAGAAATTACTACAACCGGTGCACCTTGTCGCTCAAGCTCGATAATGACAGGTTCTAATCTGCAAAAACATACGGATAAAGGTTTCATAGACACAATGTCACTTTGAGTTTAGAATCAACAAAGTGACATATAATGTGACTGCAGCCTATCAAAATCATATAAATAATAACCTTTGAATGACATCAAGGTATGATTCTCCACGAGGGTATCGATACCTCAGCTTATCTTTCTTGCGAGATCTACACAAAGAGGACAATGTTTGTAAGGTTGAGATGTTCACTACACCAAAAGGAGATGTATGCAAGCAACCCCCCCCCTCCCCCCCCAAAAAAAAAAAAAAAAACCCAACCACCACACACAAAGATTATCATTTCTCTTCATTAAATAGTGCAAAGATATAATATATTTGGGAAATTATGCATCGGTCCACCCAAAATCTTTCCAGTTATCTATACACTGTAGCGAGTCCATTTAAGTAGAAGGACTAAAAAAATTGAATTCAATACGACATGAAATGGGTACGCAGATATGACAATATGACATGAAGTTGGGATATTTACTAAAATAACAATAACAAAGACCTAAAACAAAGACCTTGTTCCAGGCATTTGAGTTTGGATAATCCTTTTTCTCCATTAAGCTCTGTTAAGGGCCATTACCTTTAAGTTAACAATTATCACATCCGTTCAATGCATCTCATGCAAAATGATAGGACACAGTAGCTCAATAAATAAAAGGGTTTACACACACCCCCCCCCCCCCCCAAATCTTCTATATTTAGGAATTTACCCTCCAAATCATTGATATTGTCTATATACCACTCAAAACTTTTGATTAGTAAAAACTCACCTTACTGTTAGTTTTTCGATGGAATATAAGCAAACTACTCGTTATGACTTCACTTTTTTTTAATTAAAAAAAAGAAAGAAAAAGAAGCCTCTTCCTTCTCCTCCCTGAAACTCTCTCTCTCCCCCTCCTCTCGCCCCCTCTCCTCCCTGAATCTCTATCTCCTCCCGCCCCCTCTTCTCTCAATCTATCTTCCCCCTTATTCTCTCGCTCTCTCTCCCCCGCCCCTTCTCTCCCTCCTCCCTCATTCTCTCTCTCTCCCTCCTCCCACCTCCTCATTCTCTCTTTCTCCTCTCACTCCCTCTTCTATCTTCCCTCCCACCTCTTCTCTCTCTCCTCCCTGAATCTCTCTCTCTCTCAAGAGAAGAAAGAAGAGGAAAGAGGTTAGAAACAGGGTATTAAACAGAGTATAGAGGGGTAGGCTAGGCATTTTTAGTGCTTTAACAGCAAAAAAGATAATATTCTCTTTTAATTTTTAAACAGTAATAGTTGATGGATAAATTTTTGTAACTTAAAAGATATGAAAGGTACATAGACAATATCAATGATTTAGGGGGTAAATTTTTAAATATGGAAGATTTGAGGGGTATATATCTAAAAAACCCTATAAAAAAAATATCGACGAGAGTTACAATGCAGCAACAACCTCAAAGACACTTAAGTATTTGTGTTGTTATCAAGTTACTTGCAACTAATTAAAGACTCAGTTAAAAAAGGGAACAAGATTTCACATTGTTATCCACCATCTAGTGTTGTTACGAATGATACATTGAGTTCTTTTTTCCTTTTTTTTCAATTTACTGCATTCAAAGATGATAAGAAAAATGCATGACAAAGGTGCCACCCTTCAGCCAATTAAAGTCACTTGTTAATTTCAAGAGATTACATGGAAAAGCATACTTAGGTATATGCGCGTCAAACATTAATTCAAGCAAAAACTTAATGATGGGGGGTGAACTATAGAAAGGGCGATAATTGGGGACGAACAGTAGGAAATCTCAACCTAAAATTTATCACCCAAGAAAAAGGTTTGGGTATCTCTCCCTCGGGTATCTCACTCAAAAGCATAGTGGCTACGAATACTTTAATAGCAATTTTCATAATTCATCAACTGAGAAAAATAATAGTCTTGGTCTTATATAGGCCTACATCACAAGTGATTTTCCGCCACAATCAATGTGGGACTAAAAAAAATTAAAATAGGTTAAAATAAAACAACTACTCAACTAACTCAAATAAGTTAAGTACTAGATGTCCCCATCATTCCCTCAGGATTAGAGAAAACTCGACCCTATTTAATGTATATTCCTTTGGCTCTCAATCGGACCATAGAGGTGGACGTGGATCCAGCAGATGTGATCAAGACTGAACCAAGGCGGTAGTGGTGGGACTAGCTTCCGTGACAGATTCGTTAAAGGCGATGGTAGATCCAAAAAGGTTGAATCAGGATCCCATAGGATATCCAACTTGTCGGTGATGGAAGCAACTCCCCTTAGAATCATATAGGAACATGTACGTTGAACATGCAACATTATCACAACCTCAGGGTGAAACATACATGTCACCTTATTAACAATTGCAAATTCCTGTGTAAGATATTATGTGAAAATACAACAAATTTGTAGTCATCATTGCATATTGCTATTTGTTTAGGGGTTCTTCATATGCAACAGGCAAATGTAATGCCACTGACTCACTAGGATCAACTCTTAAACATAGGGAAAAGAAAGACATGGGTGTCCTAGGAAGACATACTTCAGGCGCTGCTAATGGTATGAAATTATTAGGATACATAGATTTTTGAAGAAACTCAGAAGAGAAATCCAAACATCCACTAAAAGAAGAAACACCAAAACTAACCTGATGTAACATGGCAAGAAACTCTACTGATTGGCTAAAAGAGAAAACGCTAGGAATAGCTACTATAGATTCAACCTATGTTTCCTGACTGTCCTGGTCATCCTCATTAATGTAGATCTTATCAGCTATGAGCATGCTAGACTCCACTAATTAATCCACAACATCGCTATTATCCTCAGAAGAAACATTGAATCTCATTAAGAATTGTTGTACTCGGATAAACAAATGTATCATCCACAACACTAGTAATCCCAAAAGAAATGTAGACATCTTCAACAACTCTCGAGTCATCAACATTACTAGGTGCAATATTAACTTGTTGACTCTTTGAGAGATCATTTTGTTTTGTGTCTCGAGATTCTACCCTTTTCCGAAGTTGCCTAATATAATGATCAAGCTTATCTAACGTATTTTGTATTTTGATCCTTTCTCGAAGTTGCCAAATCATGCTATCAAGCCTATGTAGATTATTCATCTTGGATTTTTTTTTGTTATGACACATACTCCAATCTAGATACAAATGTGAAGTCACACAACCACGCAAATAAACGCGAAATCCTAGACTCAAAATAAAAATAAATACATGCATTAAATGAAGAAAATTAAAATACTCTAAAATTCACTTCTAAATTCAACAAATGCAATCCTACTACTGATGAGAATAACATACAAAATGTAAATCACTTGATGGAAGCAACTCACAATATCAACAAAAAATAACTGTAATCCAATAATATTTGCAAAAAATCGACAGATAAAAATTTAGTTCAAGTTAAATTTCACGAGTGGTGAGTAGTTCACACCCAATGTAGGATTCCTCTACAATTTGTTGAAGTAATGCCCACAACCGAGGGCTAAAAATCATGCATGTGATCTTGGAACAGCAGTAGTGTGAGCTGAAAGAAGACCACCTCGAAAATGGCGTGAATCGGGCGCAAATCGAGCTTGAAACGGACCTGGAAAACGCTAGCCTGCCTCGGTTCAGGGCTGAGTTGACTCAGCATTGGGTTGCTAGTCTAGATTGCTGAGTTGAATCGCTAAGTCGACTGAGTCAACTCGGTCGTGTCGAACAACTGTGGAGCAAGTCGGATTGGTTTGGACCGAGTAGGGTCGGAGTTTCTTAAATCTGAACCCACTTCTTTCTTTTTTCTTCACCAAATCCAGTGATGAAGGAGGAAGATTCAGTGATGGAGGAGGGGGATGACAGCGGCGACCGAGCAGCATTCTGTCACAGATAGGCGACTTGTTAGCGAGGGCATGGAGATGAGATGTCTTCGTCATTGGACATGGTGGAGATGACTTTGGCGTTGGAGATGATGGAACTGCGAGTCGAACCTGAGATCAGAGGTGGTGGGTGAGCCTGAGATCACGACTATGTGGATATGGAGAAGGTGAGGCAGAGATCTTATCGATGGAGAAGACTGGTCAATGGGCTGCCTCAACGAGGGTGAAGAGACAATAAGAGGTCGAGATCGACAATCGTTGCAGTGTCGGGGTTGTCGGATCTGATGGAAGATGAAGTCGATGGTGGTGTCAGGGCTGCTCGACGAGGTCTCAGTGACTTGAAGATGAAGTCGACGATGAAGAGGAGAAGAATCGTGGTGGCGGTTGAGGTGATGATGTTGTTGGTGTTGGAGGAGATCGCCGATGAGGGCGATGAGGCGGCGAGGTCAGCAGGAGAGGCGTTTAACGGCGACGAAGATGAGGCGAGCAAAGGCGGCGGCGATGTACAACTGATGTTGTTGGTGAAGATGAAGAACAGTAGAGGGAACAGTAACGTGATTTTTTTTCTTTTCATTTTCTCTTATCTCTTTTCTTTTCTCCTTTTTTTCTTTTTTTCTTTTTGATTTTTCTTTTTTGATTTTTTCTGAATTTTTGTGGAAAGATGAGATATGAGGAACCTGGCTCTGATGCTAAACTAATGGGAGATGAACTACAAAAAGGGGAATAACTGGGAACGAACACTAGAAAATCTCAACCTATAATTTATCACCCAAGAAAAGAGGCTTGAGAATCTCTCCCTAGGGCATCTCACCTAAAAATATACTGGCTATAAATGCTTTAATAACAATTTTCATAATTCATCAACTGAGAAAAACAATAGTAGTTTTGACCTTATATAGCCCTACATCACAAGAGATTTTTCACTACAACCAATGTAGGACTAAAAAAAACTAAAATAGACTAAAAAAAACTAAAATAACTACTAAACCAACTCAAATAAGCTAATTAAAGCACTAGATGTTCCCATCACTTAACCTAGAGAATCGTTATATAATGCATGCCAAACATGAATTCAAGTAAAGCAACTACTTTGAAATATTAGAATAAAATCATTGAAACTTTTAGCACTTTCAGAGCAATGAAAACATCAAGAAAAATTGCTTCTTACTGAATGATTATTCAATAAATGATATTAGCAACAAGAAGACATGCTCATCTTCCTCGGGCATGCTTCTTTTTATCTCTTCATATGTCATTCCGTCACATACACCAGCATTTATTTCTTCAAGAGCACGCCATTGTACCCAGAACCAGAAGTATCAGAAGTAGCATGGTCAAACTTAAAAAGTAAGCAGAGGCAAAGAGATCTCTCATGATTTTGTTGAATTAAGGTGTTATTAGGCAGGTAAATATTAATGGAACCAATCTTTGGGAATCCGACAATTGGACTTGCAGTTATTATCGTTAGCTGAAGAGTACTAGTCCACATCTGAACCATGTAAGAGTAAATGATGATATTAAGTTTATGTATACAGCCTATCTACTGATAGAATATAAAGAACTAAAGCATATATGAAGAGAGAGCAAGGGTTATAATGATTGTGTGAGTGTACACACAGCGAGCGGCCACCCATGCATCTCTTCATTCAGCAAGGTTTGAGCTAAAATATAGGATATATATCCAGGATAATTTATCTGTCGTATCTAGTGCTTAAAATTTAAAATTCAATTCTTGAGTTGGCAATTATGGGTCAACTTATGCATGTAGACAGCAAAGGTCAACTTATGCATGTAGACAGCGAAAGCCTCTAAGCTTAAATTGGGAAATACAGATTTCGATAGAAATATTATCATACTCATTAATGATGCACCTCTCGTGACGATTAAACATTGCAGTAGAAAACAATGAAATGGTCAATGTTTTCTCCTTTTCGCCCCTCATTGGGGATGGGGGGTATAACATGAAACCAACACCAACCTACCCAACCCACCCTACCCCCCTGATTATCAAGACCTCTCCACTTCTTATGTTCACTTCGTAACTGGTGACCGGTTTGCAGTTGCGGAAGCTTTTTCACAGTACGCGGAGCCTCAACCCGACTCGATGGGTGGGTCTTGCAGTCAAGTTGTAGGGAGGGAAGAGATAGAGGAGATAGAAGAAGATAGCACAGAGACCGAAAGTTAAAGGGAGCGAGAACGGCGCATGCAGCATACCAGGACAGAGCCCGGTCGACCGGTGGACAGAGCCCGATCGACCGTCCAGTCGACCGGTGTGCACAACGTGTACAGGAATAGCCCGGTCGACCGCCCGGTGGACAGACTGAAAGTAGCTGCTCTCGGTTAGTCTCGTCGACCGGGCCGGTCGACCGTGGACAGGGGTCGGTCGACCGGCAGGTCGACTGACAGACGCGTTTTGTTGACCTTTCTGGATTCGAACTCCTTTTCTGTTTTGGGGTCTAATCCAATCAGGGTTTCCTAAATCCCTGGGACTATGTGGCTATAAATTAGGGCTAGAGCCCTCATGTATTGTATCGCTGAAATCCCTAGAAAGTATCCCTCTGTATTGGCTTGTATTGATTGTTGAATTAATAAAATCTCTCTCTCCCTTGCCCCGAGGACGTAGGCAAATTGCCGAACCTCGTTAAATACTGTGTTGATTTTCTTTCTCTATTGTTTCTTTGTTCTTGTCGTGTTTGGTACATCTCCGGCTGCGTTTGTCTCTGTTTGGTGCGGATTCCTCAGAGAGGTTGTTGCCCAGGGCGCGCGCAACAAGTAGTATCAGAGCATCCCAGGTTCGTCGTGGGATCATGTGTTGATTCTGAGGGCATCAGTTGCTGTTAGGCGGAGATCGTGAGTCGATCTCGAAGCAGCGTTGGGACTGTTTGTGGGATCGTGTGTCGATATCAAAACAGCGTGTGAATTGCTCGAGAAATCAATTTAGAGAAGTAGATTGCTTCGGAAACTCTTCGAGGGTTTCGCGTGGAGGTAAAGATCCTATCTTTATCTAGATTGTTTTATCTAACTCTGTTTGCTTCCACATTGCTTTGAGGAATCAGTTGAGAAGATGGCTGGAGATAGTACATCGGCGGTGAAATTCGTGAATCCACATCCGTTGAGGATTGATGTGGTGAAGTTCGACGGTAAGAACAACTTCGGTATGTGGAGATGTGAGGTGATGGATACACTGACGGCATCAAACATCGAAGACACTCTACGGCTGGAGAAGAAGCACAATTCAACTACTGAAGAAGATTGGGACAAGATGAACTGCACGACGTGCGGCTTGATCAGGTCTTATTTGACACAAGACATCAAGTATCATGTGTTGCATGAAACATCTACGAGGCAGTTGTTGGGGATCTTGGAGAAAAAGTATCTAACGAAAAGCGTCGAATCGCGGTTGCAGTTGAAGAGTAAGCTTTATCGTTTCTAGATGCAGAGAGGATGCTCCATTAACGAATACATGAATAGCTACACAAAGCTTCTTACAAACCTAGTTAATGTGGATGTGGAGATCAATGAAGAGGATAAGGTGGTAATTCTATTGAATTCTCTTCCTCGACGACAAAGAGAAGGAGATTGCCATGGGGCTGTGGTGTGGCAGCCGAGGTGAGATGCTCTAGGGTGCGCTGGTGTTGTGGCCAAGGAGGGGAAATGGGATCTCGGCCGGGACTTGGAGCAGAGTGCGCGCACAGGGAGAGGGAAGGGCAGCAGTGGGTTGGCTCCGGGTTGTGCGTTATGGGGGAAAAGAGAGAGAGTGAGTGAGAGAATAATATTAGAGAGAGAGAGAGAGGGGACGTGAGCGAGAGAGTGGGAACAGGTGGAGACGTGGGGGAAGCAGCATGGGGGAGAAGGTGAAGACGTGGTGAAAATGAGAGGGGAAAAGGGTGATAAATTGATGTTAAGATAATGTGCGTACGTTCAGTATTAACCTTCAAAGTGGCCAATTGGTGTAGGCGCAGGGACGCGGGGAGGGAGGAATTGGAAATAATTTAGATGGCATTCTCCATCGCACGCCACAGTGGGCATTTGGTTGAGACTAGAGAAGTTGGAGACTGGTTCAAGGGGTTCGAATCTGTTAACTCAAAATAGAGTATTTTTTCTATTTATATTTATATTATATTTTTATTTAATTTCCTTTTTTTTCTTCTTAAACAAATATTTACTCATTAATTTATTGGATTAAACTCCGATTAATATAAAGAAAGCCTAAAAAATTCTCAAAAATAGAAGATGTCATCCTGAACATTGTTGTGAAGTTGGATATTCAAAATTCATTCCCAATTGTTAATTAAAAATTCCGGAGTCAGCCTATGACACCTATCGATAGGCCTGTCAACGGGTCGGGTCTGGACCCGGACCAGACCCGGACCCGACCTGTTTAGACGGGTATGGGAAACTCAGTTCTGGACCCGAACCCGAATACCGGTTTGCCCGTTTACCCGATTAGTAAATGGGTCGGGTATGATTTTACATGGACCATACCCGTTTGCCCGTTTACCCGATTAGTAAATGGGAACACTATATAGATAGGAAACACCATATATAGCTCATGTCAGCTAATTAATGTTTGCCAACTGGATTAGTAATGGGGAAGAATAACTAGGGTATGCATTGTCTTCTCCAAATGCCACTTGTGACGCCCCGATCCCACGAGTACGGGGACGTCACTGCAACGTACATACGCAGGTCAGAAGTACCCTCACGTATATACGCTAAGCATCAGTACAAGCAAGAATTAGAGTACGACAAACGTAGTGCCCATTCATATGCCAACACAAGAAATACAAAGTACAAGGTTATCACAAGTTGTGACATATTCTTACATATCACATGCATCATATATCACAGCCAAGCACAAAAGTACGATTTACAATATAATCACAATATGCTCACGAGCTGAAGGAGGATCCCGCGAGCTCAAAAGGAAGGTCAGGTACAACAGAAACTGAGACTAGTCAGCCCGCTCGGAAATGAAAGCTTGATCTTCTACAGAAGGCTCCACCTCAATCCAAGGTCCGGAACCTGAACATATAAATTCAAGGGAGTCAGGACCTCCCAACAAGTAGAGCAGGTTACAGCCGAGTGGCATAAGAGAAACAAGTATGAGAGAGTTGGTGCAATATCATGAGTAATCAGCCAACAAATAAAAGAGGCACAACATGCTAAAAAGGAAGGGCAATGTATACGCTTAAGTTATGGCTTCATGAGACTAGTACCTCGAGGGAATAATCCAAACAAGGAAACCCTCATCTATATACCTTTATCTCATGTCACCGTAATCCAAGCGCATACAACACCCAAAATTAGCGTCTTAATATTATATTATTATTATACTCGTCTTACCCTGATATCTAGCTATGTGAACTGGCGTCCCAGCACACATAGATCCATATCCGAGTAAAGCAAGGTTGTTTTTGGAAACCAGCGGGGGTATCAACGAACTATGTTTACAGTGGGTCCCGTGCATACCCGGGACCACGGCCCAGGATGTTCCGTTGCTTGGTGGACGGAACCTGCCGCTAGGCTATCAGGAGGGACTTATGTATGCCCTTATCATGATGGTACCAGGAATGAGGGAGCCAGCACTCCCCTCGGTCGCCTGGAGGCCCACAGGTCAGACCGGAAATTTAGTTGCACAACATACCTAATACCACTGTAAACACGAACACATATTGATAGCCGCATGTTTCCCCCGACCCAATGTAAGTTGTCTCATTTTATGAATATTAGATAATTATCAAATTTCGGGAATGAGCAGGAACCTGTCAGGAATACAGGTATATCAGGAGTACTGGTTCGTACTATCATGCAATCAAGTAGGTAAATCATGAAGTCCGGTTATCATTCCCGTTACGATGATAATCATAGGAGTCAGGTGTATCATGCCTTGTGTTAATAGATAGCATGATAAGAGGTGATATTCATCAAGTAACATGTCATGAAATAACAATATATAATGCATGTCCCGAGTATAAGATTTATTCCCAAGAAAATGATAAATCAGAGTAATCAGCCAAGATTAGTCGACTAGGGAAGGTAATTAGTCGACTGATAAAAGGGTTAGTCGACTATAGAGGAAGGCAAGTCGACTAGTAGGGTTGCGTTTCAAATAATCAGCGTCTTCAGAAAGAAGGTTAGTCGACTAGGGTGGTTGAGGTAGTCGACTAATAAGCGGCGTTTCAGAAAAGTCCGCGTCTCACGAATTCGCGTTTCACAAAACCGCGTCTTCAGGAGAGAGAGTTAGTCGACTGTGGAAAAAGGGGTAGTCGACTAATAAGAAGCTGCGTTTCCAAGATTGCGTTTCCAGCAGAGAATTAGTCGACTATAGATAGTAGGTTAGTCGACTAATAGGTTGGGTCTTCAGAAAGCTGCGTTTTAGGGTGGAAAGTTAGTCGACTAGGAATATGTCAAGTCGACTAATAGGGTTGCGTTTTCAGAAATAGAGCTGTGTTTGCAAGGGAGTTAGTCGACTAATAGGTTGGTCAAGTCGACTAACAGGGTGCAGAACAGAGAGCAAATCCTGATGTTTGAGGGCTAAGTTTTATTGATAAAATCACAAGTATAGAATTCATGTCCAAGTCTTGGCGAGCAGAATTACTCGCCTAAAATGCGTCCGACGCAGAGAAACGCGGTCCCAATCCAAAGGAGGGTACCGGTCCTCACAAGTTGATGGAGAGGGGTTGTGGTTGTTTGGAGGAGATGGGGGTGCAAGTCTAGTTTAACTTGATAAAACGAGATCTTGCCAACGGTGTTACGGAGAGTGAAGTTATAGTCCGTCGGAAAGAGGTTGACGAGGAGGTGAAGATGGTATGCTCGGTGGAGGCTACGGTGGTGCAGGTGGTGGTGGAGATGGTGGTGAAGTTTTGGTGAAGGTGATGGGTTCTTTTGGTGTCTCTTGGTGAAAATAGGTTGAAGGAGATGGTGAAGTTGTTGGAAATGGTGGAGGATATGGAGGAGAAGAAGGTGGAGGAGTTAGTGGAACTTGGTGTTGGAAAGAAAATGGAGAAGGTGGGTTGTGGTGGCCGGCCAAGAGCTTGGTGGTGGTGAGCTTGCTGTTAGAGCTTGCAGGGAACAAAGGAGATGAAGAAAGTGAAAGAGAGAGAAGATGGGGATGCATATATATATAAAGGGGAAAATAATATAATAATAAACCATCATCACTTTCCCTCCAATGAGTGCTGCGTTTGCAAAGTCCCAAGGCTGCGTTTAGGCAAATAAAGAGCAAACACGGGAACTCAAGGCTGCGTCCAGAAGAAAACGCAAAGAGGCTGCGTTTCAGAGAAAAGGACAAAGGCATGGGTGATTGGACTTGAGTTGAATTGGCCCATAAGCATTAAATGCAGCAAGGGAAGGGTCTCCGCATTAATTGCTGAGCCCAGTTGGCAAAACTCGCGGTTGAGAAAGGAGAGAGAAAAATGGAAAAAGAGAAAAGTGGAATAGTTGGATAAATTCTCGGTATCTGGGAAAATACCGAAAACTCCAGAAAGGTCCAAAAATCGAAGTATCTCGGAAAGCTTTCCAAAAAATCTCAAAAATAATAAATATTACATAAAGATTTTTGGTGGAATCGGTTTTCAAAAATTCTATTCCATTTTCAAAATAAAAATCATAAAGTCAATAGCCAATATCGGTTTACACCGAGTTGGCCAGATTTTTGATAAATTCCGAAAAATCCCAGAAAATGTATTAAAGAAGAAAATATGATTTTAAGAAGTAAGGTGAAAGCGAAATTCAGAAATTCAATTCCGATTGTAAACTAAAAATCCCGGAATCAACTAGTGATACTGGCCGACACCGGTTTTGAAGATTTTCAATCTAATTCTGAAAAATTCCAAAAAATCATGAAAGATCTAGAATATTAGAAAATAATATTTAAAACTAAAATTGATCAAATCTGGATAATAAACAAGTCAAATCATGCAGTACTGCTATATGAGTAAGTATTTAAAATAAAATAAAATAATAATAATAAAATGCACCAAAAATCAGGATACGTAACTGTGCACGTATACCGAGGATGGGGTGTTACAATCTATCCACCTTACAAAAAATTTCGTCCTCGAAATTTCAGGAAGGGGAAGATGACGATAGAGAGAATAGGAAGAAAGGGTTTTTTTACCAACTAAGTTGAAAATAGTTGAGGGTAACGCTCACGAATAACGTCCTCCCGTTCCCATGTGGCTTCTCCTGGCACATGCCTGTTCCAAGAAACCAATACTAATGGTATTGCCTTATTCTTCAATGTTTTGATACTTTTGTCCAGGATGGCCATCGGTTGCTCTTGGTAGGATAGATCTGGCTGTAGTTCTAATTCTGAGTGATATAGAATGTGACTCTCATCCTTGACATACTTCCTCAACTGTGATACATGGAATACATTGTGTACTCCTTCTAAAGATGGAGGTAATGCCAATCGGTAAGACACATCTCCCACACGATCCAAAATTTCGAATGGGCCGATGTACCTCGGACTAAGTTTTCCACGAGTACCGAACCGGATTACCCCTCTGGTGGGTGATATCTTCAAAAATACATGATCACCGGTTCTGAATTCCAATGGCCTTCTGTTTGTGTCTGCCCAACTCTTTTGTCGGCTCTGTGCTGCCCGGAGATGATCTCTGATAATTCGGACTTTGTCTGTTGTCTGAACTAGAATGTCTGGTCCCATAAGTCTTCTTTCGCCGACTTCGTCCCAACATATCGGTGACCTGCATTTCCTGCCATACAATGCCTCATATGGGGCCATTTTGATACTAGCCTGATAGCTGTTATTATAAGAGAATTCTACCAAATGAAGATAGTCTTCCCATGACCCTCTAAATTCTATCATGCAGGCTCGTAACATGTCTTCAAGGATCTGGATAGTCCGTTCAGATTGTCCGTCTGTCTGGGGGTGATATGAAGTACTGAATTTCAGACGAGTTCCTAAATTCTCTTGGAGACTTTCCCAAAAATGTGATCGGAATCTCGTGTCTCTATCTGACACGATACTAACTGGAACTCCATGTAGACGAACAATTTCTTTCATATATTTTTCTGCAAGAACTTCTGTTGACTGACCTACTCTGAAAGGTAGGAAGTGAGCTGCTTTTGTGAGGCGGTCAATGATTACCCATACTGCATTATTACCCTTAGGACTGCGAGGTAGTGCTGTGACAAAATCCATGGTGATATGTTCCCACTTCCACTCGGGTATTGGCAAGGGCTGAAGAAGTCCAGCTGTTCTCTGGTGTTCTATCTTTACCTGCTGGCAAACTAAGCACTTGGCCACATGCTGGGCTATCTCCCTTTTCATGGCATTCCACCAGAACTTCTGTTTCAAGTCTTGATACATTTTATTTCCTCCCGGGTGTATGGAATAGGCCGAACTATGTGCCTCTGCCAAAATTTTCTGTCGGACTTCTCCTTGGGGGACACAAATTCTGTTACCAAAATATAGTGCATCATCCGAATGAATACGGATATCAGTTCTCAATCCAGCCTCTACTTGAGCTCTGAATTTCTGTAATCTGGGGTCTTCTTTTTGAGCTTCTTTAATCTCATCCATCAGGGTTGATTGAATCTGAAAGGTCATCAACTGTCCCATTTTATCAATTCCTTGTACTATCATTAAGTCCAGTTTTATGATGTCCTGAATTAACTCCTTCTGTTGCGTAAGTTGTACTAGCATTTTATTCTCTGGCTTCCTGCTCAATGCATCTGGTACTGTATTGACTCTGCCTGGATGATACTGTAAATCTATATCATAATCTGCCATTAATTCAAGCCACCGTCTCTGTCTCATGTTTAATTCTTTCTGCGTGAAAATATACTTTAGACTCTTGTGATCAGTGTAGATTAGCACCTTGTCTCCCAGAAGATAATGTCTCCAGATCTTCAATGCGAATATCACAGCTGCCAGCTCTAAGTCATGAGTTGGGTAATTTCTCTCATGTGGTTTCAGTTGCCTGGATGCATAAGCTATGACATGACCATGCTGCATTAATACACATCCTAGGTCTTTTCCGGATGCATCACTATATATAACCATCCCTCCTGTTCCCGAGGGAGTCTTCAATATTGGAGCTGAAATTAGCCTTTCCTTCAATTGTTCAAATGCTGCAGTACATTCCTCTGACCATAGGTACCTTTCTCCCTTTCTGGTGAGCTTCGTTAACGGGGCTGCAATCTTAGAAAAATCCTGGACAAAGCGCCTATAATATCCGGCTAGTCCAATAAAACTCTTAATTTCTGTTACTGTCCTTGGAATTGGCCAGTCCTTTACTGCCTGAATTTTACTAGGGTCTACTGAAATTCCTTCTTCTGAAATTATGTGTCCAAGGAAGGCCACACTATTTAACCAGAAATCACACTTGCTTTGCTTAGCATGAAGTTGTTCCTGTTGGAGAGTCTGTAACACTATTCTCAAGTGGTCTGCATGCTCTGTCGTTCTTCGAATAGATCAAGATTGAAATCACCTAGAGGGGGGGTGAATAGGTGATGGCTATATGATAATGGCAATTTTGAGGAATTTAAAAATTAACTCTAAACAATTAGCACAACGCAATATTCTTGCAAGTAATTAGACAATGTAAAGAAGCAAGAAGTAAAGAGATAGAGTTAGAGAGAAATGATCAAACGCAAACACGCCGATATGTTTCCGAGGTTCGAGCCACGCTCTACGTCCCCGCCTTCACACTTGAAGGATTTCCACTATTGAGGATCCCACCGGATCAACGATACAAGGACAACACTTGTCCGTCTCCCGTGATGACACTTCACCACCTTGAGCACACTAGCTCGCCTTGAGGCCGATGCCTCTACAACTTCACTCAATTACAATGGAAGTGATCACACTTGATCACTTTACAAAAGAGCTCACTAAGCACAATCTTAGAACCAAATAGGAGACTTAGAGTATGGGATTGTGTAGTGCAAAACAAGAGAGAAGTAGAGGAATAGGCTCCAAGTAAGGTGTATGGAATTTTGGCTTTGGAGAGAAAAATCTTTTCTAAACTTAAACTTTGGAAATCTTGAAAACTCTTGTAAAAACTCTTGATATTCTTTTTAAAATTGTTGTCCATGTCACTTGAAGTGACTACCTATTTATAGGGGTCAAAAACTGCTCAAGAGATTCGTTGGAGACAAATCCCTAAAGTCAAAGAGTCAGAAAAATAGCTGTTGGACCTGTCAGAATTTTCTGACAGAGGCCGGTCGACCGGGTCGGTCGACCGCCAACGGTCAAAAATCCGACCGTTGGGGCTCACCGGTCGACCGGGTCGGTCGACTGGCAATTTCCAGAGAGCAGCAGGTTTGGGCCGGTAGGGTGGCGGTCGACCGATACGCACATGCACAGTTGTGCATGTCGGTCGAGTGCCGTCGACTGCCGGTCGACCGGGCACTGTGAGTTCTGTAAAAACAGAACTTACAGACCTGGACAAATTTTGGATTTTGGTTTTGGGTCTTGGGTTAAATACTTTGGTCTTGAAAAATCATAGAGTATGAGCATGTGTCATACTACTATCAAGGTAAAATACTTTGATAAAAAAATCTTTTGATAAAACTTGATTTTCCATAAAATGTTTTTCCAAAAACTAGTCTTTCTAAAATCGTATTTCCAAAATAAATATGTTTATATAAAAGCTAAGTTGGAAATGATTTAGAAAGTCTTTTTGAAGCCATAAACCACTCTAGAAAATGTGTGTGTGTGATATCCCATATCTCTACTTCTACTATTTAGTTTTGACAAAATATCTAAAATGAAAATAAACAAAATACAAATCTTGGATTCTTTAGCAAGTCTTGATCTTCTTCTTGAACTTTTCTTCAACGCAAATTCCGAAGCTTCCTATGTGCTTTAGCTTGGGAATGCAAATGTTGGGCAAACTCCAAAAGTGTGAGTCTTTTAGCGGAGTCGTCAAAATCTGTTTCTTGAACCTGAAATACTTTTAAACAAGATTATTAAATACATAACTAAATACGTTTTGCTATCATCAAAATAACCGGGATAATGGCCTTTGGGCCAACAATCTCCCCCTTTTTGATGATGGCAAAACATATGTAGTTATCACAAGATATTTTGGGTAGAGTCTTCAAATGAAGCTCCCCCTCAACACAAGCATATATAAAAATCATACTCAGGCATATTATCACAATTGATAAATCATAAACATCATATATCCATGCCCACAGAAAATATCAACTACTCATGTCATATCATAGATAAAAGGAAATGAGTCTCAACATGACATAAATACATAACACAAAAGATACATGTCCACAACACAAAAATAAAAGGTGTCCAACACAACAAAATAAGTCAAGTACATAATCTCTCTCCAAATATCTCTCCCCTTTTTGACATCATCAATAAAGGGGAGGTCACTCATCAGCATCATCAGCAGCATCACTCAGTAGCCTCGTCATCCTCCTCCTCGTCATCACCAGAGGCCTCAGCCATCGTCTGATCATCACCATCATCTGAGGAAGAAGAGGAATCTACCTCCTCTGTATCCAAGGCATCAACTCTGGGGCGCGGTGGTGGAATAGAGACGCGAGCTCTGGGAGGGAAAGGAGGACCAGTGGCAGGGAGTCGACGAGCACCCGGAGTCCCATCGGGAACGATCAAGCCGAAGTGAGTGAAAAGAGTCTGAAACTGAACGTCCATGAATCTCATGGAGTCAGTGATACAAGATATGTCGTTTCGGATCTCAGCCCGAAAAGCAGCCTCACGCTCAGCACGTGCGTCCAAGTCCGCACGAAGTGCTGTATCTCGCTGCTCGACCCAGGCCTGATGTGCCTCGATCTGAGAGCGGACCCCCGAAAGGATATGATCCTGAAAGTCTGGAGGGAATACAGGGGCTGAAGCTGGAGCAGGATCAACAGGAGGAATAGGTGGTGGTTGCACAGGTGCGTGTCTACGCAACTGAGCTTCCATCATCTTCAAAGCAGCAGCATTGAAATCAGATGAGGGTTTTGAAGGGGCTTGACCAGAGAAATCAAAATCTAAAGCCCTGAGAAGATGGGTAATGAGCATGCCGTAAGGCAGACTCCTACCAGCAGTGCGAATCTGATCACAACACATATGAGAGGCGATAACTCGAGGGAAATTTATCTTAATGCCTTTAAGGAGGCAGTAGATAATCAAAGGAACAGGACCTCGAGCATGACTGAATTCACCAGATTTAGGCACGATATTATGAAAAATAATCTTAGCAAGGACTTGAGATTGGAGGGAATACTGACTCACAATCTCATTCCTCACCAAGTCGGGATTGTCATCCTGGTGAATGAGAGTGGATGCGGTGAGTGACGACTCACCCTCCGGATATTCTGAAAAATCATGAAGGTCATGAGAATAAACATCTACTCCATCAGTGGAAAGATGAAGAATCCTAGCAAACTGACCTAGGGAAATATTTATATCCCTACCCATCACACGAGAAGTGATCCGGTTCCCACTAAATTCGAAGTTGGCATAGAAATATGGAACCAAGGATGTGTATACCTTCTCCCTGATGGAAAGGAAATCCACAAGGTTGTTGGTACGGAGTATGTGGGGGATATCAAGGTGTTCAAAGTCATGGATAGCCATATACCTACCCGAAATTGTGTTCCTAGGGGCTAGATGAGTGTAACGATCAGAGGCAAGATCGTTACGCAACAAAGGATCAGTCCTAGGGGCTTGAGAGGAGGATTGGGCAATGCCCTTTCCCTTCTCAGAACGAAGTCTTTTAGGAGGCATGACAAAAATCAAATTTTTAGGGGTTTTGGCACGATCTAGATGACAATAAACCTAAAATAGAGACAATGGAACAAATATATTTAAGCTAGAAGTGGAAATTTGAAGTAAAAATCGGATTTTTTTACCTTGTTGAAATTTTCGAAACCCTAGCTGAAAATCCCGAAATCCTGAAGATCTGATGGATGGATCTCTTTGAAATTGTAGATCTGGATTAGGAGGGAGAAGTATGAGATGGGTTTTGAAAGAATTTAAGATCAGATGGATGGATTGAGAGTTGGGAATTTTTGAGAAGAGGTGCTCCTGCGGTTCGCTGAGAGAGAAATGAGAGAGTGAGAGAAACAGTGAAGAAAAAAGTCCAAATATAAGCCAGAATTCGACGATCGGTCGACTGGGGTTAAGGGCCGGTCGACCGAAAAGATACAGAGAGTCACGCACTCGGATCGGTCGACTGGTCCTATAAAACAGTCGACCGGTAGCAGAAATAAAAAATCCAAAATTTTCTCTCAGGCAGCGCCGGTCGACTGGGGTTAGGGTCCGGTCGACTGGTGCTGTCTGAAAATCTGCTACCAGATTCTGACCCAGAAAAAATTTTAAAGAAAAATTATAACAAATAAAATATGATATATTATAACATACAGGGATACAACAACCAGTTTTAAAAATCTTCTTTTAGTGATCACATTAACAAAAACTTCACACAAAATGTTTTAATTTTATTTTACAAATTTAAACAAAGATTTAAAGATGTTGAAGCCGAATACCCAGTGACGGGTTCTGAACTTCATCCTCTTGATTCCTCTTGAATGAGTTGAGGTGCGCAATTGCCATCTTTAAGGTATTTGTTTAAACAAGAAATTTTGATTATTAATTTATACTTTTGAAAAATAGTATATACATATAGATACATTCTCAAACAACATGGACATGTGGACAAATATGACATGAGGCATAAAATACAAGATATGAAAATTAACGCAAGGCATGTACACAACATGATAGAAAAGTAGTTCTATATAGGCATGTATCAATGGAATACAAAAGCAAACTATCAATTCTATACACATGTATACATTACCAAAAATCAACAACTATTTTAAAATGGAGATATTACCAATTTAAGGGCAATCTCCAAAAATAGGTGCCTCCACGATAGCGATGCAAGCTAGATTTGAACTTTGAGCTTAGTTGCATCTACCACCCGGGCACCGTCTCCCCCTAAGTCTTGGAGGAAGTAGATCCACCTGTATCACCTACATTTGGAGGATCTTTTGGTACCCAAATCTTTGAGGGTCCTTTGGGGTTAGTACCGGGGCGAACCCAAACATATTTATTATTAACATTATTTTTAGCATAACAAAATTTTTCTAAATGGCCTTTGCGGCCACAATGAGTGCAAACATAAATTCTACCACTACTATACATGTATGCATGCTTATGTGTGTGCGCATGTTTCCGTGCATGTGTATGTGTATGAGATGCATGTTTCCCTTGGGGTACTCCCTTAGGAAATTTAGATGCTATCTTTTTCAAATCAAAAGCATAACTTTTTAAATTTGAGTCCAAAGCTTCAACACGTTTTTGGATCTCAACAAAATCATTTTTATCAATTGAAACTATGGGGGTTTTACCCTTATTTGCAAGTTTATATTTATCAAAATCATTTTTCAATTTTCCAAAAGAGCTAGATAAAACATCCTTTTCTTTAACAACTATTTCAACTTTATATTTTAAAGCTTCATTTTCTCTTTTTAATTTCTTATTTTGAGATTGGGAAATCTCATACCTATTTTGCAATTCTTCAAAAAAATGTGCAAGCTCATCCATAGTTAACTCATCCTCATCTAAAGAATTTTCGAGAGTTACCATAGGTGTGTCCTCCCCATGTGCCATGAAGCACATGTGCGCGGCGTCGACTTCCTCTTCGGATTCGGAATCCGTATCATCCCATGTAGCGGCCAACGCTTTCTTCTTCTTCCCGTGCTTGGAGGTGGTTGCTTGAAGAGCGGGACACTCGGCAATTAGATGACCGATCTTCTTGCAATGGAAGCAAGGACCGGGTTCTTCTCTTTTCTTCTCATACCTTCCTTGAGGTCTCCCTCTTCGGAAGTTGCTTTGCCGTCCCTTCTTGTAGAACATCTTGCCCACCTTCCGGATGAGCATGGCGAAGTCCTCATCGCAATCATCCGATGAGTCGTCCTCCTCAATGGTAGGAGTGGCTTTGAAGGCTATTGATTTCTTCTTGGGTGCCTCCCTTTCTTCTCGTACCTTCATCTCCATCTCATGTGTTTTGAGATTTCCGATGAAGCCGGAGAAGTCCATCTCCTCCTTGTCATTTAGTTCCTTGAGGGTTGTCGCCTTGACTTCCCAAGCTTTGGGAAGAGCTCGAATCACCTTCCTTATCTTTTGATCGTTATCAATCTTGTCACCTAAGGAAGAAAGAGCATTAGTTATTTTTGTAAAACGGGTGAGCATGTCATCAATGCTCTCATTATCAAACATGTAAAAGTTCTCATATTGAGAACGTAGCAAGTCAACTTTGGCTCTCTTGACTTGAGACGTTCCCTCATGAGTCACAATGAGTATGTTCCAAACCTCAAATGCGGATTTACAATTTATTATGCGTGCAAGGTCATCTTCATTCAATGCTTGGGTCAATGCATATTGTGCCCTAGCATTAGCCTCATAGTCTTTGGAAGTATCCTCGGACCATGTGCTCTCATCACTAGTGGGTTCAATAAAATCTTTGGTAATGGCCCTAGCTACCCTAACTCCTAGGGATTTAAGGAAGAGATTCATTTTCACCTTCCAAATAGGGAAGTTTAAACCATCAAACTTGGGTGGGGATTTAATGCTAGAAAAGTCCATGGATGCCATGAATGCACAAGCAAGTAAAATGCAACAAACAACAACAAGCAAATATATAGCCAAATGAAGGATCTCCCTAAGGTGGTTAAACCAAATCTAGGGTTAGGCTCTGATACCAATTGAAATCACCTAGAGGGGGGGTGAATAGGTGATGGCTATATGATAATGGCAATTTTGAGGAATTTAAAAATTAACTCTAAACAATTAGCACAACGCAATATTCTTGCAAGTAATTAGACAATGTAAAGAAGCAAGAAGTAAAGAGATAGAGTTAGAGAGAAATGATCAAACGCAAACACGCCGATATGTTTCCGAGGTTCGAGCCACGCTCTACGTCCCCGCCTTCACACTTGAAGGATTTCCACTATTGAGGATCCCACCGGATCAACGATACAAGGACAACACTTGTCCGTCTCCCGTGATGACACTTCACCACCTTGAGCACACTAGCTCGCCTTGAGGCCGATGCCTCTACAACTTCACTCAATTACAATGGAAGTGATCACACTTGATCACTTTACAAAAGAGCTCACTAAGCACAATCTTAGAACCAAATAGGAGACTTAGAGTATGGGATTGTGTAGTGCAAAACAAGAGAGAAGTAGAGGAATAGGCTCCAAGTAAGGTGTATGGAATTTTGGCTTTGGAGAGAAAAATCTTTTCTAAACTTAAACTTTGGAAATCTTGAAAACTCTTGTAAAACTCTTGATATTCTTTTTAAAATTGTTGTCCATGTCACTTGAAGTGACTACCTATTTATAGGGGTCAAAAACTGCTCAAGAGATTCGTTGGAGACAAATCCCTAAAGTCAAAGAGTCAGAAAAATAGCTGTTGGACCTGTCAGAATTTTCTGACAGAGGCCGGTCGACCGGGTCGGTCGACCGCCAACGGTCAAAATCCGACCGTTGGGGCTCACCGGTCGACCGGGTCGGTCGACTGGCAATTTCCAGAGAGCAGCAGGTTTGGGCCGGTAGGGTGGCGGTCGACTTCCGGTCGACCGATACGCACATGCACAGTTGTGCATGTCGGTCGAGTGCCGGTCGACTGCCGGTCGACCGGGCACTGTGAGTTCTGTAAAAACAGAACTTACAGACCTGGACAAATTTTGGATTTTGGTTTTGGGTCTTGGGTTAAATACTTGGTCTTGAAAAATCATAGAGTATGAGCATGTGTCATACTACTATCAAGGTAAAATACTTTGATAAAAAAATCTTTTGATAAAACTTGATTTTCCATAAAATGTTTTTCCAAAAACTAGTCTTTCTAAAATCGTATTTCCAAAATAAATATGTTTATATAAAAGCTAAGTTGGAAATGATTTAGAAAGTCTTTTTGAAGCCATAAACCACTCTAGAAAATGTGTGTGTGTGATATCCCATATCTCTACTTCTACTATTTAGTTTTGACAAAATATCTAAAATGAAAATAAACAAAATACAAATCTTGGATTCTTTAGCAAGTCTTGATCTTCTTCTTGAACTTTTCTTCAACGCAAATTCCGAAGCTTCCTATGTGCTTTAGCTTGGGAATGCAAATGTTGGGCAAACTCCAAAAGTGTGAGTCTTTTAGCGGAGTCGTCAAAATCTGTTTCTTGAACCTGAAATACTTTTAAACAAGATTATTAAATACATAACTAAATACGTTTTGCTATCATCAAAATAACGGGATAATGGCCTTTGGGCCAACAAAGATGTCATCTATAAAAACAACCACAAACTGATCCAAATATGATGAGAACACTCTATTCATCAAATCCATGAAAACTGCAGGGGCATTGGTGACTCCGAAGGGCATAACTAGAAATTCATAATGGCCATAACGAGTCCTGAATGCTGTCTTGGGAATATCTTCTTTCTTTACTTTTAGCTGATGATAACCTGATTGCAAATCCACTTTGAAAATACTCGAGCTCCATGAAGCTGATCAAACAGATCATCAATTCTTGGTAAAGGGTACTTGTTCTTGATGGTAACTTTGTTTAACTCTCTGTAGTCTATACACAACCGCTTACCACCATCTTTCTTGTTGGCCAATAGCACTGGAGCTCCCCATGGTGAAGCACTTGGTCTAATCAATCCCTTGTCAGAGTATTCTTGTAGCTGTTTCTTTAGAATCTCCAACTCAGTGGGTGCCATTCTGTATGGAGCTTTGGATATCGGAACTGTACCTGGAAGGGTATCAATAGAAAACTCAATCGTCCTGTCAGGTGGAAGCCCTGAGATTTCCCTAAATACTTCTGAAAACTCATTCCAAACTGGTACTCTCTTTTTCTGGATCTCACCAGCAGTCATCTGTGCTTTTTCCTTGACAGGTTTGTGTTCTCCTTCAAATTGGAACTCAGGCTGAAGTGGTATTCTGAAAATAACTTTCTTGTTTCGACAATCAATGACTGCATGGTATTTACTGAGCCAGGTCATGCCTAAGATTACGTCGTACCCTTTAGTATCTAGTACGAGCATATCCACTGTTAATGTCCTGTCACACAGTTCCACCGACAATTTACACAAACTCTATCAGAGATGACTACTCCGTTACCGGTACTTATCTCCCACTGGTGGTCTAGATATTCAACAGGTATAGAGTTCAAAGCAATGAAACTATCTGATATGTAGCAATGAGAA
The DNA here is from genome assembly GCA_038442645.1 of Agave tequilana. Lineage (NCBI taxonomy): Eukaryota > Viridiplantae > Streptophyta > Magnoliopsida > Asparagales > Asparagaceae > Agave > Agave tequilana. The sequence continues at coordinate 142,218 of JAVJIF010033076.1, forward strand.
GCGCCAGAACCAAAGAGGGCTAAGACAGGTTTAGAGTGTACCCTGATCTTACCTGTTACCACTTCTCCAGAAGTTTCGGCCTCTTCCGCTGTCAGGTTGTAAGCTCGTCCTCTTCCACGACCTGCTGCAGCTCTAACTCCCCTCTGGACTGGGCGGATAACTTGCTGTGGGGGAGGGAAAAGAGCTCTCCGAACCATTTGTCCCTGGTTCCTCTGTCCATCTGGCCCTGGAAGCGCTGGCAAGGCTTGATTGGCTATCCCCATTCCTTTGTGGGGGCAGACTTCTACTGAATGATCACGGGAACCACATGCCAGGCATAACCCATTTGCCCTACGGCAATTCTGTTGAGTGTGACCCGGTTTCTGGCAATAGTTACAAACGGGAAATGGTTGGGTTGTCTGAAAGGGGGCTCGCCGAAATGGTCGTTTCATTGGCGGAACCCTCGTTGCTCTGTATGGACCTCCTCTCCCTGCTGGTGGAAATGGCCTCTTCATGGCCTGGTTCCTTATCATGTTAGATTTCCCTTTCTCCAGACCTCGCTCCACCTCTCGAGCTATGGTGAGGACTTGGGAATACGTTTTCAGCTGCTGGGGCATCAAGAGAATTTGAACGTCCATTCGCAAACCCTGTTGGAATCTACTCGCCCGCTTTTCTTCATCAGCCACCATATATGGAGCGAAGCGGCTAAGTCTCAAGAACTCAGCGGCATACTCATCCACAGACCGGTTCCATTGTTGAAGTCGGATGAACTGTTCTTCCATCTCTTTCTGAGCAGTGGCGGGGAAAAATCTATTATAGAAGCTTTGGGAAAACTGGTCCCAAGTGACAGGTTTCTCCAGTCTTGCTTCTTCAGCTAGCCACCAGGTCCTGGCTACATCCTTTAGTTGAATCTTGGCAACCTCTACCTGATTTTCTTTTGGGACCCGGGCTGCGTTCAACAGATCTGTGGTGTCAATCAACCATTGTTCAGCATCTAGTGGTTTCTCTCCTCCCGTGAATATCGCTGGTTGCAACCGCCTAAAGTCTGATACGTTCCCCGGTCTTTGTTCCTTAGGGGTCGCTAACTCTTGCCGAAGGAGTTCCGTCTGCTGTTGCTGATTCTCCATCATAGTCTGGATAACCCTTAGAATCTCAACATTCTCTCCCGCGGGTCCATTTGATGCTTGCCCGGAGTTGCTACGACCCGTCCTTCTATCCATACTTATGTTGGTAAAAAGATGACTGGAAACTGGAAAGATGGAAGGATTTTAGGACACAAGGAAAGGAATCAAGAAAGACAGGATAACTTTGTACATTGTAGTTGGCAATGGCAAATTCCATTTGCTACTTGATTGTACTATAGGTGTGAGAGCCTAGGCTCTGATACTAACCTGTGACGCCCCGATCCCACGAGTACGGGGACGTCACTGCAACGTACATACGCAGGTCAGAAGTACCCTCACGTATATACGCTAAGTATCAGTACAAACAAGAATCAGAGTACGACAAACGTAGTGCCCATTCATATGCCAACACAAGAAATACAAAGTACAAGGTTATCACAAGTTGTGACATATTCTTACATATCACATGCATCATATATCACAGCCAAGCACAAAAGTACGATTTACAATATAATCACAATATGCTCACGAGCTGAAGGAGGATCCCGCGAGCTCAAAAGGAAGGTCAGGTACAACAGAAACTGAGACTAGTCAGCCTGCTCGGAAAGGAAAGCTTGATCTTCCACAGAAGGCTCCACCTCAATCCAAGGTCCGGAACCTGAACATACAAATTCAAGGGAGTCAGGACCTCCCAACAAGTAGAGCAGGTTACAGCCGAGTGGCATAAGAGAAACAAGTATGAGAGAGTTGGTGCAATATCATGAGTAATCAGCCAACAAATAAAAGAGGCACAACATGCTAAAAAAGAAAGGGCAATGTATACGCTTAAGTTATGGCTTCATGAGACTAGTACCTCGAGGGAATAATCCAAACAAGGAAACCCTCATCTATATACCTTTATCTCATGTCACCGTAATCCAAGCGCATACAACACCCAAAATTAGCGTCTTAATATTATATTATTATTATACTTGTCTTACCCTGATATCTAGCTATGTGAACTGGCGTCCCAGCACACATAGATCCATATCCGAGTAAAGCAAGGTTGTTATTGGAAACCAGCGGGGGTATCAATGAACTATGTTTACAGTGGGTCCCGTGCATACCCGGGACCACGGCCCAGGATGTTCCGTTGCTTGGTGGACGGAACCTGCCGCTAGGCTATCAGGAGGGACTTATGTATGCCCTTATCATGATGGTACCAGGAATGAGGGAGCCAGCACTCCCCTCGGTCGCCTGGAGGCCCACAGGTCAGACCGGAAATTTAGTTGCACAACATACCTAATACCACTGTAAACACGAACACATATTGATAGCCGCATGTTTCCCCCGACCCAATGTAAGTTGTCTCATTTTATGAATATTAGATAATTATCAAATTTCGGGAATGAGCAGGAACCTGTCAGGAATACAGGTATATCAGGAGTACTGGTTCGTACTATCATGTAATCAAGTAGGTAAATCATGAAGTCCGGTTATCATTCCCGTTACGATGATAATTATAGGAGTCAGGTGTATCATGCCTTGTGTTAATAGATAGCATGATAAGAGGTGATATTCATCAAGTAACATGTCATGAAATAACAATATATAATGCATGTCCCGAGTATAAGATTTATTCCCAAGAAAATGATAAATCAGAGTAATCAGCCAAGATTAGTCGACTAGGGAAGGTAATTAGTCGACTGATAAAAGGGTTAGTCGACTATAGAGGAAAGGCAAGTCGACTAGTAGGGTTGCGTTTCAAATAATCAGCGTCTTCAGAAAGAAGGTTAGTCGACTAGGGTGGTTGAGGTAGTCGACTAATAAGCGGCGTTTCAGAAAAGTCCGCGTCTCACGAATTCGCGTTTCACAAAACCGCGTCTTCAGGAGAGAGAGTTAGTCGACTGTGGAAAAAGGGGGTAGTCGACTAATAAGAAGCTGCGTTTCCAAGATTGCGTTTCCAGCAGAGAATTAGTCGACTATAGATAGTAGGTTAGTCGACTAATAGGTTGGGTCTTCAGAAAGCTGCGTTTTAGGGTGGAAAGTTAGTCGACTAGGAATATGTCAAGTCGACTAATAGGGTTGCGTTTTCAGAAATGGAGCTGTGTTTGCAAGGGAGTTAGTCGACTAATAGGTTGGTCAAGTCGACTAACAGGGTGCAGAACAGAGAGCAAATCCTGATGTTTGAGGGCTAAGTTTTATTGATAAAATCACAAGTATAGAATTCATGTCCAAGTCTTGGCGAGCAGAATTACTCACCTAAAATGCGTCCGACGCAGAGAAACGCGGTCCCAATCCAAAGGAGGGTACCGGTCCTCACAAGTTGATGGAGAGGGGTTGTGGTTGTTTGGAGGAGATGGGGGTGCAAGTCTAGTTTAACTTGATAAAATGAGATCTTGCCAACGGTGTTACGGAGAGTGAAGTTATAGTCCGTCGGAAAGAGGTTGACGAGGAGGTGAAGATGGTATGCTCGGTGGAGGCTACGGTGGTGCAGGTGGTGGTGGAGATGGTGGTGAAGTTTTGGTGAAGGTGATGGGTTCTTTTGGTGTCTCTTGGTGAAAATAGGTTGAAGGAGATGGTGAAGTTGTTGGAAATGGTGGAGGATATGGAGGAGAAGAAGGTGGAGGAGTTAGTGGAACTTGGTGTTGGAAAGAAAATGGAGAAGGTGGGTTGTGGTGGCCGGCCAAGAGCTTGGTGGTGGTGAGCTTGCTGTTAGAGCTTGCAGGGAACAAAGGAGATGAAGAAAGTGAAAGAGAGAGAAGATGGGGATGCATATATATATAAAGGGAAAATAATATAATAATAAACCATCATCACTTTCCCTCCAATGAGTGCTGCGTTTGCAAAGTCCCAAGGCTGCGTTTAGGCAAATAAAGAGCCAAATGCGGGAACTCAAGGCTGCGTCCAGAAGAAAACGCAAAGAGGCTGCGTTTCAGAGAAAAGGACAAAGGCATGGGTGATTGGACTTGAGTTGAATTGGCCCATAAGCATTAAATGCAGCAAGGGAAGGGTCTCCGCATTAATTGCTGAGCCCAGTTGGCAAAACTCACGGTTGAGGAAGGAGAGAGAAAAATGGAAAAAGAGAAAAGTGGAATAGTTGGATAAATTCTCGGTATCTGGGAAAATACCGAAAACTCCAGAAAGGTCCAAAAATCGAAGTATCTCGGAAAGCTTTCCAAAAAATCCCAAAAATAATAAATATTACATAAAGATTTTTGGTGGAATCGGTTTTAAGAAATTCTATTCCATTTTCAAAATAAAAATCATAAAGTCAATAGCCAATATCGGTTTACACCGAGTTGGCCAGATTTTTGATAAATTCCGAAAAATCCCAGAAAATGTATTAAAGAAGGAAATATGATTTTAAGAAGTAAGGTGAAAGCAGAATTCAGAAATTCAATTCCGATTGTAAACTAAAAATCCCGGAATCAACTAGTGATACTGGCCGACACCGGTTTTGAAGATTTTCAATCTAATTCTGAAAAATTTCAAAAAATCATGAAAGATCTAGAATATTAGAAAATATATTTAAAACTAAAATTGGTCAAATCTGGATAATAAACAAGTCAAATCATGCAGTACTGCTATATGAGTAAGTATTTAAAATAAAATAAAATAATAATAATAAAATGCACCAAAAATCAGGATACGTAACTGTGCACGTATACCGAGGATGGGGTGTTACACCACTTGTCAAACATTTTTGTGTGATAGCCATGACTTCTCATAACTTAACAGATAGGAAACACCATAACCCGCGGGTCCGGGTAAACGGGTCCAGACCCGCGGACCCACGGGTCCGGGTATGGGAACCTAGGTTCTATACCCGCGGGTAAACGGGTCGGGTATGGTACATCCTATAGTAATCGGGTCCGGGTCTGGTACCACCCGGACCCGACCCGAACCCGACCCGTTGACAGGTCTACCTATCGACCCCGAATTGAGATTCTTCTTTAATAATTTTCAAAAATTTTCAGAAAAATCAAAAAAATTCAAAATATTGGAAAATAATATCTCGAGCTAAAACGGTCTCAATCTGGCTACCAGGATGATGAAATCATTATCAGATACTAGTATTGACACACGTATGTTGGGAACCGAGGGTTACATCATCTCTCCAAGACATCCTCTCTTTGCTTCACAGGAAGAGTGTGTGTGAAATTATAACTTCATCTTTACATTTTTTTCAAGTCTTCCTCTCTTTGTCTCTTTGCTTCTGACCCACAACCTCAACTTTTTCCGAGTCTTCATCTCTCCAAGTCTTTCTCTCTCTGTCTCTTATGAAATTATTATTTCATCTTTCTTCAAGTTTTCCTCTCTTTGTCTCGTTACTTCTGACCAACAACACACGTAAGGTTCTGAGCTCCTGCCCCTTATGCATAGTCCCCCACACTTGAATGGTTTGATGCTACGAGTTCACAGGAAGGCTCTGTGTGTGAAATTATAGCCTCATCTTTTTCCGAGTCTTTATCTCTCCAAGTCTTCCTCTCTCTGTCTCTTATGAATTTATTACTTCATCTTTTTTCAAGTCTTTATCTCTCCAAGTCTTCCTCTCTCTGTCTCTTATGAATTTATTACTTCATCTTTTTTCAAGTCTTCCTTCTAAGTCTTCCAAGTCTTCCTCTCTTTACATAACACACACGTAAGGTTCTTAACTCCTGTCCCTTATGCATAATCCCCCACATTTGAATGATTTGATGCTACGAGTTCACAGGAAGACTCTGTGTGTGAAATTATTACTTCATATTTTTTCAAGTCTTCATCTCTCCAAGTCTTCCTCTCTCTGTCTTTTATGAAATTATAACTTCATCTTTTTTAAAATCTTCCTCTCTTTGTCTCTTTGCTTCTGACCCACAACACGCATAAGATTCTGAGCTCCCGCCCCTTACGCATGGTCCCCCACATTTAAATGGTTTGATTCTACGAGTTCACAGGAAGGCTCTGTGTGTGAAATTATAACTTCTTTTTCTTCATCTTTCCAAGTCTTCCTCTCTGTCTCTTATGCCAAGAGTTAATAAATTATAATTACTTATACGTCCCGCACTTTCTGTCTGTCCGAGACATTTTCCATCCTATTTACATACTTATACTTTCGTCCTCGTCATTACAAGTTACGAGTTGGGGTGAAAACAAATCAAATAATTAACAAATAGTTCGTTAAATATTTGTCCAGTTATTCGATCCGGATTAATTTTGTGTGATTATTTAAATGTAAACAAATACTTTTTACTATTCGTAATTTAAAAGTATCGAATCTGAACATTCTAGCATTCGATTCGATAGTTTGATAAGCTATTTAATATATATATATATATATATATATATATATATATATATATATATATATATATATATATATATATATATATATATATATATATATATATATGCATTTTTACCCCTTATAAAAATATATTACTACATATTATACATACAATTATATTTTACATGATTTCCTCGTTATTCTTTTGTAATTGTTACATTTTAGAGGACTCTTATGAAAAATATAAAATAATAAAAGTGAATCAAAAACCCTAGCTAACTCAGTCGCTAACTCAGCAGTTCTCTCGAATCGATATCGAATATCGAATCGAATAGTTAATCGAAAACCAAATCGAATATACATATTTGTGAATTTTTTATTTTGAAGAAAACACAGTGCATGGATCAGATCGAATGTTCATGATTAGTAAGCGAATATATCGAATATTCAGCTCTAATAGAACTCAAATCGAAAAAAATATTCCGTTCGAAGTCGAATCCAAATTCGAATAGAGGAGAAATGACCGAATAGGAATTCAAATATTCTATTCGCTTCGATTCGGTTCGTTTCCACCCCTCGTTACGGGTGCAAGTCAATGAGTTTTTATCGCTCCGATCCATCCAAACATTATGAATTTGAAAAGCTCTTAACACAATTAAAAGTTTTTTCCGAGGGAAGGAAGACTATGAAAGGCAAAGGCTCGGAGAAAATGGTGCAGCGTTCTGCATAGAGAATGAAATGGATTTGAGCCTTCTGCATAGTTAAAGCCCTACTTTTAGTTAAACTTTCATGTAGGGTTCCTATTTTTTAAAAGTTCACACATAACTAGGAGGGAACATTTCAGCCTTTTGCTTGCCATCTCAAATTTGAAGCTATAATTTAGACCAATTATATCGAGACCCATCGCAACATTGCATTATTAAATAACTTTTGTAAAATTTGGAAAGAAAAAAAAAACCTTTTTTCTGAGGAAAAAAACGAAAGATTCACTTTTCAATTTTTTTAATTTATTACTCTAGCTATTGAGGTCTAACTCTAATGTAAAAATGATTGGGTTGAAATTAGAGGTTTCAAATCCAAAATCAAGCTACCATATTTGTTTTTGCACACATAAAAAAACACTTAAATATTTTTAAAATGAAGCAATCTGAATTTATTGGTTTTTCTAGATAAACTCTGTGTACAATAATATATGTTAATTAGATGTTCAGCGAGCCTTGAGCAAGAGAGAAGAAAAGCTTAGTAAAACCAAGTGACTGGTCAACTACAATTGCATTTGCCCTCATAGATTATTCTAAGCTTTGAAACTTCGCTTGCGTTCGAGTTGGTTCTCGTAATTTTCGTGAACAGTGAATTATTTATGTTAGTCTTTCTCCAAGTTACTCTCACATATTTTCCAAAAATAGAGACAAGGCCTCGTTTACATCTCAGTCTTCTCCCCCACTTTCACAGTACAAATTATTGATTTTTGAGAATGTTGATCGTTCATGTGCAAATTAAATTATTAGAGTTTATCGAATTGTGAATTTTAGCAAAAAAACTTCTTATACCTTAAAGCCCTAATATTTAGTTAAATTTATGTGTATGGTGTTGAAATTGAAGAATATAAGTATGAATCTTCGAGTTGAATTATGACGAGATCCATTGATCGAATCAATTGGATGATGGTTGGAGTGTGTTCTCCTTCCATTGGGGATGAACGTGGTATATTTACATGTTCAATTCCGACTTCGAATGAATGAGATATTCAAGTCTAAAGATTGCCTAATTCAAAGCCAAAATGGGACTAAAGGTAGCTAAAAGTATTTAGTCCCACATTAGCCATGGGATGGAAATTTGTAGTGTTTAAATAGAGAAAATTGAGAATAAAGGGCGTGCCCTTTGGGTACTTGGAGTTTTCGCGCGCGATTGGGAGGGATCTATGCCCGCCCGCACATGTGTGCATGCGCGCGCGCTGGCGGCGGCGGCGGCGGCGGCCGGCCGGCGCTCGGTGCCGGGCCGGTGCCGGGCTCGGGCCTGGGCCTGGACAGTTGTGAACCAGTTTTGGACTACCAACGGTTGCGAACCAATTGGACGGCCAAAGGTTGCAACAATTCAGACCGAACCTTACATCCTTTCGTTGGGTTCGAACCTGTTCGTCCCTCCTGGAGCACTATATATAGCCCTCCGGATTCTCAATTAAAAAACACACCAACACCAAACCAAATCTCTCTCTCTCTCTCTGAGTTCAGATCTGGAGCTGAAGTTCTTCATCCAGAACACTGAAACTGAAGTTCTTCTTCATCCAGAACTCTGAAACTGAAGTTCTTCGTCCAGAACTCTAAAAGTGAGGTTCTTCGTCCAGAACTCTGGAAGTGAAGGTTCTTCGTTCAGAACTGGAAGTGAGGTTCTTCGTTCAGAACTGGAAGTGAGGTTCTGAAGTAACTTCTAATGAGAAGTGGGAGATTCGGTTTCCGAAGCGACTTCCAAAGGAAATTCTGCAAAATTCGTTCTAAAAGAGGGCTTAAAAAATTCAACAAATTCTTTTATAGAATTGTTGTCTGAATCTAAGACTTCTGAAGAAGAATATTCTTCAACCTTCCTTCGTCCTCAACAGTGGGTGCTACTTCAAAGTAGAGGCAAATATTCATCCAAAATTTGTCCTTATACCGCTGCTTCAACGATCCTGTGAAGGTACTGGTTGACTACGGTTCGACCGTACGGTGATTTGGTAGTGCTATCCAAATACCGTGAAGGAGTGTTGTATCTTGGGAGACCAGCATCCATTATCCCGTTAGCACCAGTGCGAGGGACGTAATTGTCTTAAGGAGATTCGCTCTAAGCGTACCTCACTCCAAATACCGTATAAGTGGATTAAGTCTTTTATACAGGGGATATACTTTACAGTATATCGAGACTGATTTAGATTCAGTCTAATTGGTGTTTAACCAAGGAAGGAAATTGAAAGGTGGTTCTTAAATTAAGGAACGTTCTATTGAACGGAAAACCTCTCACCTGATATTTGCCGACCTGGCCAATTAGTTTGTTGATATTTCAGTGATCTTGAATAGTTGTCAGATTGATTCCTGTTAAGCAGAAATCCAACATATGGCTCCTCTCTTTTTTTAAAGTTGGCATATAATTCAGAGGGGACATTTCATCCTTTTGCTTGCCATCTCAATTTGAAGCTTTAATTTAGACCAACATTGCATTTTTAAATAACTTTTGTAAACTGAAAAAATGAATAACCTTCTTCTGTGGTAAAAAGAAAGATTCACTTTTTATTTTTTTTAATACATAACTGTAGAAATTGAGGCCTAACTAAATAGTAAAAAGGATTGGGTTGAAATGAGAGATTTTTGGTCCAAAATCATGTTGCCGTGTTTGTGTTTGCACACATAATAAAAAAACCATTTAAATTTTTTTTTTTTAAATGAAGCAATCTGAGTTTATTGGTTTTTTATCATTGAACTTTATATACAATACATACTAATTATATGTTTAGTGAGCCGTAGCAAGAGAACAGAAACACTTAGTAAAACCAAGTGGCAGGTCCACTATTTTTGAGGGGGACTTTGGGAGTTAGCTTCTAACAATAAGTGCTGTCAACATTCAAGCCTCAACAACTGCGTTTCACGCTCAGAATTTTCTAAGCTTTGAAACTTGTTTGCGTTCGAATTTCTCCACCTAATTCTCATAAGCAATGACTGTGTCAGTCTTCCCCCAAGTTACTCTCACAAGTCAACCCCAACACTATATCAACATCGCACCATAATGACCGGGACCAGATCCCATTCATCTCTCCCTCTCTTCTTCTCTAATTTCTTCTCCATAATTCGCTGTTCTTACCATCGTAAAAATTTAGTAATCATATTTTCAAAATAATTCTTTTACCTGCTCCTCTAATCTCTTTCTATAAGATTCTTATTTGTAACATTGTTTATATGTCCGCAGAAGTCTTTGCTCCTTTCCTACTTGCCTTCCCAGAAAATATCTTGGAAATATTTTGCAGGCACAGCATATAAAATGTCGAGTCGATCACTAAAACTTCTAACAGTTTCTCGGCATATCTTGTAGTCGAATCTCAATACAGGGAACGTTAGTTACAGTTGCAAACAAACAATAATTACAAAAAATAAAACTGTTGACCTGAACTGTGAATAGAACATGCGGATGCGGAGCATCAAATGTATGTATGTCCAGCGTTCAGTTTTAGCTCAAACAGGTCATATTGATGTTTGGAGCCATGTTAGTAAGCAAATCATAGCAGTGCCCGCTCCCATTTTTCCGAGGAACAAAAATGATTTATTTCCCCTCATAAGTGAGTGTTATAATTTCAGAGCCAATCGATCAATCGACTTCCAAAAATAAGTGCTGTCAACATTCTAGCTTCAACAATACTGATAGATTATTCTAAGAATTGAAACTTGGTTTGTGTTCCAATTTAGTTCATGTAATTTTCCTGAGCAAATGAATTAAGTTGAGTCTTTCTCCAAGTTACTCCCACAGGACTTTCTCAATAGTACTATGTGCAGCATCATGCCATAAATGACCAACGACCAGGCCCCTATGAGTTATTGAAGGCACATATATTACAAGTTATGAGGGTGCTTCATAAGATTTGATCCGTCCTTCAAGAATGACCAGCCTTGTCTTCCTATCATCAGCAGCCCTGACAAGCGCCTGCGATCTCAGCTCAGCCTCATTAAAACTCGCCGTCTAGGCCAAGCGAGCTTCAACCTCAACCAACGTTGCCCTCTGAGCTAGCTCTTACCGCAAGAGTTCGTCATTATGAGCCCTAAGCTGCTCAAGCCGGACAGTCTCTTCAAGACGCACTGGTTCAGCCTTAGACAAAAGAAGATTTGCCTTCCTGATCATCTTCTTAGCCTTTTCAATTTTATCTTCAGCGTCAAGAAGAGCACTGTTAGAAGCGTTTATGGCGTCCCCGAGCTCTACCTTCCTTATCTTCAAGGATTTCAAGTCAGAAGAAATGGCCTTAGCGGCTTCCTGAGCGGCAAGATGAGCTTCATGCCTCTAAGCGACAAGGTGAGCAAGCTGCTCATTAACTGAAGTCTCTAGGTCTGAATGGTTAAGACGGCGTCATTCGTCTACATCCCTCTCAAGTTGGTCCACCAGAAATTCCAATGCAGCGGCCTGGTCATCCCCTCCAAAGTCTCAGATACTCTCAATACTTCGGGAGAGGACCACCTTCAAAGCAGAGAATGAGGTAGTCGAGTCTTTCAAAATCAAAGCGATGGATCGCTTCAAGCTCTTATAAAAGCTATCGACTAGCTCAGCCACAAATTCATTCTCGCCTCAATCACTCCTGGCAGACGAGCAGCCCCTGAAGATTCTACTGGCTTTATTGACACCACTGTGAAAGGAATAGTAGAAGCACTGGCTGCAGTAACATGAGAGGTCGTAGGTGATTTCGGAGGAGTCCTCATTGAAACTAGTACACTAGCCACAACCGAGGTCGGACTAGTGACTATTTCTGGGAGAGCGGGCTCAACCACCAGTGTTGGGGAAGTAAGACTGGAAATCACCCTCAGCTCCGCACCTGGCAAGATAGGTGGCGCTGGCGAAACCAATGGCATCTTACTCATCGATATAGTCGGAAGTGAGATTGGTTCCGTGACTACCGTCCCCTTAATTTCAACTCCTCTGGCTGGTTCAAGCTGATAAGAGGGCAGGTCGCCATACAAAGCATCCAACTCAGCAGCATCCGCCGCGGTTGAAGCGCTTACTTCACCCCTGGATCCCTCAGGAAAACGGGTAGGCTCTCTTGAAGTCGATGCACCCAGAGGCGGAACACCTGCAATAAGACTTTGTTTAGGCAAGGCATAACAAATAGTAAGAGTTAACAGGTCAAAATAGTACCAAAAGATAGTGTCGCCTCAATCATCTTGACGGCTGCATCAGTCCCTACGGGCTCCATTGGAAAATCTTTGGCGGAGTCAACACGAATGGCCGGCCCGCCTTCGCTTGCCGAACCCTCCGTAGTCCACCTAAAGGAGCTAGAAGCTTCGGGACTTCCTTTCGAAGTCCCAGCGCCCGAAGGACCTACGTCAGCCGCATCATCTCCGGACTCTTCTGAGACGGCGAAATAGCCAGCCTCATCGCCCTCCTTATAAGTAAACAAGGGATCATATTGCTCCCCTTGTTCTCCGACAGCTTCAGCTCTCAGGCTTTTCACCGCTTCGGTGCCTGAATCATAAAGCAAATAATGAGCTGTCCGGAACACATAAAAAGTATATTACAAAGACGAAGCTGATCTTACCCGGGTCCAGAACGGCTACCAGTAGTCGGTTTAGGAACTGACAATTCAGTTACTAATGGGGCAGGAGAAGGATCCGCTGCAGATAATTCGCCCTCTGCAACAACCGTAGGAGCGTAGCGACGAGGCTTCTTCACTACCCTCTTCCTACGAGATCCACTCTCCTGTTTTCGTTTGAAGTGGACGTCGGGATCTTCTTCCTCCACTTCTTCAACAACGGCATGTTCTACGGGGGCCGTCCCCACTACGCCAGAAGCAGCTGTTAGAGCCTCAGCACCTGTTTTCGCTTCGAAGCGAGGACTCCCTGCATCCGAGGCTTCACTGTCATCAATGGCAATGAACTCCCCGAGGCCTGGGACGCGAACCCTTTTACCCTCGCTCTTCTCAGTGATCTTCCGCTTCAGCAGCTGAGAAATTAACTTCACACCAGAAGAATTAACAGAAAATCCAGTGGGTGTGGAGTTTGAGGTTGTATACCACTGGCAGAATCCCAGGGTCATCAGAAGGTTCGGAGTCCTTGGCGGCATGCACAGCCGCGCCTCGGTACAGCCAGCAATGAAGAATCGCCAGGCACGGGCTCCATCGATGAGGCTCCTCATGAAAGTCAGATTGCTGTTTGGATTGCCCACATACAGTTGGTCATACCCAAACTGACGGGCAAACCGACTTGGAACATAGGGCTCTAGGTAGCAGGTGTCCCCGCTTCTGTACAACAAATGTGAGGGCCGAATGCTAACCAGCTACTCAAAAATTTCCCGGCTCAATGACGTCTGCCCTTCTCCCACATCTTTGAACTCTTCACTATAGCCCGCATCCCCAATATAGGGGAAGCAGCGGAAAAAGTTATAGACGTCATGGCGGCACAGTAACTTACGGACCGCAGCCACATAAGTCCTCAACCATGAACATCCCTCAAATCGACGGAGGAGCGTCATTCGAACACCTTCTGGGGGTTCTTCTCCGGCTTCGATCATGGAAGGACAGTGAAGGGCAAACCACACCATCAAATAAGTATATGGCAGGCCTATTTTGGGGTTTGATCCGTCGCAGGGCAGAATAGTTCCCTTTTCCCGTTTCATTGTTGGTGGCCTACAGAAAGCCTTCGTCAATGCGCGAAGGCCTCTCTGAATACAACACACCATGGCTGGAAGGAATCCAAGGGAACGACCATGGACTAGACGAATGGCAGGCAACAAGACAGTCGGATAATGACGTCGCCCGATGAAGATAGCACCACACATCTCTTCAACCAGATCGTCAAGAAACCAGCCAGAAGTGCCTTCCGGGACGTCGGCCGACGAGCCTGGTGGTGGAAACTCCGAAGAATATCGCCTTTTTCATAGGGGTCGTCATCTTCTTCCAGAATTAGATCCCCTTGAGAATGCTCTCGCATCCGGCGAAAGATGTCTTCATCAGCAACTCCACAATGAGCCGCTTCAGGAGTATTTTCCATGTCAGGGAACAAATAATCTCCCCAACTCTTAAAACTGCATGAAGCTCCCTTACTGCTCCCATGCAACTGGAACAAATGTACAAGTGGCATACTAACTCCCGATAGGTCTCAAACAAGGTGGGCTCCTGCTTCTCCAGAAGTGCCAATTCCGCCTCGCACGAGAAATATTCTTCATATGGAAGGGATCCCAAAGGCAAAGCAGAGACTTCCTGTAACGCCCCGATCCCAAGGATACGGAGACGTTATGGCGACGCACATACGCAGAGCGGAAAACCCTCACGTACGTACGCTAAGCCTCAGTACAGGAAATCACCTCCATAGTTATAAGAGTTCCAGCAGAAAATAAATACAAGAATACCTACAGAAAGAGGTTAGTGATCATAACAGACAGAAAAACAGGGAAAAATAAGATAACAGTAATAAATCATAAAGATACCTATGAAGAGTCTCGATGAGGAGTCTCCTATGTGCATAAGAGACTATCTGACAAAATGATAACTCAGATCTCCAACCTGAGCACGCAAACCCAGGGTTGTCAGAAAGCGACCTAGTGAGTGGTAAAATGAAGGAGGTAGTAATATCTACTATACTAATACAAGCACGATAATAATATATAATACATGATATTGTACTAGTGATATCATATAATAGCATATAATAAGCAGTAGAAATATATGAACATGTCATCTTTTAATACCATCACTACCTAGCCGGTTATCATCGGGTCATGTCTATAGTCGTATCAGTTTATATAATAAATAATGTTGTCTAGTGGTGACGTAACAGAAATGAACATGCTAGTAGTGACGTGATATAAGTGAACATGCAGATGGGTATATGCAATATAACCATAATACAGTGTTGTGCATAGATAGTAATGATGTCTGCAAGGTATACAGAAAAGAGAATATATGCATTGCAGAGTATACATATACATGAGTAGTATGCCACCACAGAAAGTGTAACATGTACCAGGTAAAGTAACAAAGTATACATGTAACATGATAGCGGCTAAATGAGCAGGTACAGTAACAAGTACAACTAAACAATAGAATACATGTATCAGGCAAGTCATGTTATTTATCTAATAGTAGCAATCAGTACGCCTGCTATTTTAATCAATCTATTCCAGTGTCCCATACCACTGGCAGTTCATACTGGAGCCCGCACTCCAGTCGAACCCATCCGGACATGGCATACGGGTACCATTATCCAAATGAGAGAGTGACTAAATAACAAGTGTTTCCAACGTCACTATTGTTTATATCATTTTATTATGTTCATTGGAAATCAACTAGTCGAGGAGCTCTAATCGGGTGGGTGTATCCCGTACATACCCGGGACAACGGCCTTAAACAGACCCCTGGCTGCTGACACCAGGACCAGCCCGCTAAGGCTGTAACATGTAACCGGAACTCAAGGAGAACCTTTCCTATCTCCGCAGAGAACTTTCTTTGAAGATTTAGCCAGAGGGGCTCTGGCTACACCGGCTTTTCTGAATTCAGAGTTAAACCCGAAGGTCTGTTCGTCGCATTGCGATACTTGATTCTCGGCAGTGGGGAATTTCTTCCCCAGCGGAGTCGCCATCTTGTTTTTCATATAATTTGCAAACGGGAAAACTTACAATAAAAAGAGTTTGAGGAGCTAAATTACAAGTATTCTTAAAAGATTACAAGTAGATCTCCTCAGAGATTTTGAAAAAGTGTGCCGATAGGAGTCTGGTCAGCGCGCGACCACTTTGTCCCTTTGACGATGCGAGCGATGAGATTCCCTTCTCGCCTGGTTCGGGGAATCAGAGAATAGAAGGTTGGTAGAACCCTCTTGCTACTTCTCAAAGCCGCCTTCAATTAGGAATTCCTTCTCGCCTGGTTCCGGAGATTCCTTGAGAAGAAGGTATTAGGGTATCAGCACCCTGATTAGAGAAGCAATTCTCTAAAAGTCTCTGAATTCTTGTGCGCACGGTGCGTTGTGAAGAAGTCTCTGCTTGTGGAGTCCTCTCTCTTGCGCCTGTCCGTTTTCTCTGGTCCTCGAGATCCTTTTTTGATCCTCTCTCCTTGTACCCCTGATGGGCTATTTATAGGGAGACCAAGGGTATAACCGTTCCTTGAAAATATGAAAACAGATTGAATCAAATCTGTTTAAATCTGGAAAGTAGCCTTACTGCGAGGCTAGGATCAGCTTCTGCGAAGCTAGAAATGGCAGGTCGGTTGATCCTCTTGATCTGTTTTGATCCTTTCCATATTGTTGAAAGATCTCTCCTGATCCTCTTACTCGTTTTAGGAGAGTCAAGAGATTGTGGTAATCAACTGCCGAATTTGATCTCCGATTTGATCTTAATTGGATTTGATCTGATTAGATCTGATCTCATCTGAAGATTTAATTGGTCAAAGGTTGACCATAGCAGACCAACAGCGGCGATGCCCGCTTTAAACTTACAGCAGAGCTGGAGGCAGTATCTGGCGAAGTCAGAAGAAAGCTCTTTGGCGGAGCTAGATAACATCTGTGGCGAAGCTACCGTATACCCTTCCTGCGCAGTTGCATGTAGCTTCAGGCGAAGCTATAAGTTAGCTTCCTGGCGAGGCTTTGAATGGCTTCAAAGCGAAGTTGGATGATTTTAGCCTCTCAGGCGAGGCTATCCCTTTGGGCTCATGTAATGCTAAGTGCTAGCATCTTAGACCTGCTGAGGTCTGTTCAGAAACAATCCGGGTTCACTGTCTGCTTGCTGGATCAGTGGAGTCCAAGTTGCTTCCTTGTCCCTCGGAGATGGGTGAAAACTGGTCTTCAGCTCGTCTGTCACTTGTCTTTTGTAAATGTCAACAAGTTTAGACATTGTTCAGACCAATAAGAATCTTGTCTTTTTTAAGTGTCAACAGCAACTTTCTCGAAACAGCCCGACCCGACTGTCGGTCGATCGGTCGGTCGACCGACCATAGGCACCGGTCGACCGTGCCTAACCGAGAGTTAGGCACTTTTAGTCGGTCGACCGGGCGGTCGACCGCTACAACCTTGTGTTGACACTCTAAAAAAGACAAGATTCCTGACTGGCCTGAACAATGCCTAACTTGTTGACATTTACAAAAGACAAGTGACAGACAAGCTGACGACCAGTTCTGTACCCATCTCCGAAGACAAATCAGTAACCTGGACTCTACTGATCCAGTGAAGTAGACAGTAAGCCCAGATTGTCTTTAAACAGACCTAAGCAGGTCTAAGATGCTAGGTTAGCTCAACACTTAGCATCACATGAGTTCAAGGGATAGCCTCGCCTGAGAGGCTAAGATTGCCCAACTTCGCCTTGAAGCTGTTCGAAGTTCCATCAGGAAGCTAACTTATAACTTCGCCTGAAGTGATCAGTTAACTCCGCAGAGAGTTAGCTTCGCTTAAAGCCACACGCAACCGCGCAGAAGGATGGTCGGTAGCTTCGCCACAGATGTTTATCCAGCTCCATTGAAGAGCTTTCTGCTAACTTCGCCAGACGCTCCTTCCAGCTCCGCTGAGCTCGACTCGACAGCTCCGCTGCGGGTCTTTTATGGTCAACCATTGACCAATCAAATCTCCAGATGAGATCAAATCTATTCAAGATCAAATCTGAGATCAAATTTGGTAGTTGTTTACCATAATCTCATGACTCTCCTAAAACAAGTAAGAAGATCGAGGGAGATCCTTCAAATATTTGGAAAGAATCAAAACAGATCAGGAGATCGACGCTACCTGCTATTCCTAACCTCGCAGCAAGGCTACTTTCCAGATTTAAACAGATTGACTCAATCTGTTTCCAGATTTTCAAGGGATAATTATACCCCTACTCTCCTTATAAATAGCCCACCAGAGGCACAATGACAGAGAACACGCAACACGCGTACATGCAAAGAGAGGCACAGAGAGAGAGACGGCTAAACAGAGACTTATTCTCTTACTTCCAAGAATTTAGAAAATTCAGAGAACTGCTTCTCTAATCAGGGTGCTGATACCCTAACATCTTTCTCTCAAGGAATTTTCGGAACCAGGCGAGAAGGAATTCCCAAGTGGAGGCAGTTTGAGAAGTAACAAGAGGGTTCTACCAACCTTCTGTTCTCCGATTCCCCGAACCAGGCGAGAAGGGAATCCCATCGATCGCATCGTCAAAGGGACAAAGTAGTCGCGCGCTGACCAAACTCCTATCGGCACACTTCTCCAGAATCTCAGAGGAGATCTACTTATAATCTTTTTAGAATACTTGTAATTTAGCTCCTCGACCCTTTCTTGTAAGTTTTCCCTTTTGCAAAATCAATGGAAAACACCTTGTGCACGTTGTGCACAACGGTCGACCGTGCTACTACTGCTGCTTCCCAACGGTCGACCGGCTCGGTCGACCGTGCCACTGCTGCTGCTATTGCTGAACCTCGTCGACTTCCTCTCTCTTCCTACAAATATGACATGAAGTTGGGATATTTACTAAAATAACAATAACAAAGACTTAAAACAAAGACCTTGTTCCAGACATTTGAGTTTGGATAATCCTTTTTCTCCATTGAGCTCTGTTAAGGGCCATTACCTTAAAGTTAACAATTATCACATCCGTTCAATGCATCTCATGCAAAATGATAGGACACAGTATATGAAAAAGGGTTACACACACACAAACACACCCACCCACCCCCCAAATCTTCTATATTTAGGAATTTACCCTCCAAATCATTGATATTGTCTATATACCACTCAAAACTTTTGATTAGTAAAAACTCACCTTACTGTTAGTTTTTAGATGGAATATAAGCAAACTACTCGTTATGCCTTCACTTTTTTTTAATTAAAGAAAAGAAAGAAAAAAAGCCTCTTCTTTCTCCTCCTTGAAACTCTCTCCCCCTCCTCCCGCCCCCTCTCCTCCCTGAATCTCTCTCTCCTCCTCCTTCTCGCATTTTTTCTCAGGACAGCGACCAAGGTTACAGTCTTTTTCTAAGAACTACTACCATGGTTGCAGTCTTAAATACACTGAAAATATATGATTTTTTAGGACTGCGATCATGTTGCAGTAAGTTTGCGATCATATTGAAGTGACAGCTGAGAGAGTCTCTCAGCTGGCGGCTGATGTACATTTCTCTCTCTCAGTAACCCTAGCAGTAGGTTGGCTCCGGATTGTGCGTTATGGGGGAAGAGAGAGAGTGTGTGTGTGAGTGAGTGAGAGAATAATATTAGAGAGAGACAGAGATAGAAGGGAGAGAGAGGACGTGAGCGAGAGAGTGGGAACCGGTGGAGACGTTGGGGAAGAAATCGGGTTCGTTTCATGTGTGTGAGTCACACACATACAATAAGAGGATCAATCACGCATTGACACGTGTATTGATCCTCTCATAATATGTTATGTGTGGGCCTCACACACATATTATAAGAGATTATAAGAGGTCCAATTCGCGTGTCAATGTGTAATTGGCCCTCTTATTGTATGTATGTGTGGCTCACACATGAACTGAATCAGAAGAAATGGGTGCAGCGTGGGGGAGAAGGTGAAACGTGGTGAAAATGAGAGGGGAAAAGGGTGATACATCAAATGCTTAAATATAAAATGTGTGCTTCAAGATTACCTCGCCAGTGTGGCCAATTGGTGTAGGCGCGGGATGTGGGGGAAGAGGGGGATTGGTTCGTATCTGAGAACATTACATCAAATTAAACTGGTTTGGTTTTTAATTTCACAAGAATAAAAGGATAAATTTAAAAACAGTTAAATAAGTACATCACGCCGCAGTGGCCATGTGGTTGAGAACAGAGTAGTCGGAAGATGGGTTAGAGTTTCGAATTAGTGCTAACTCAAAAAGTCCCATTTTTCTGTTTATATTTTTATTTTTATTTTATTTTAATTTCCTTTTTTTCTTCTTAAACAATATTTACTCATTATTTTATTGGATTAAACTCCTATTAATTTAGAAAAAGGCTCAAAAATTCTCAACAATAGAAGATGTCATCCTGAACACTGTTGTGAAGTCGGATCTTCAAAATTCATTCCCAATTATTAATTAAAATTGCAGAGTCAGCTTATGACACCGATCGACCCCGAATTGAGATTCTTCTCCAATAATTTCTAAATTTCTCAGAAAATTTAGAAAAATTTAAAATATTGAAAAATAATATCTCGAGCTGAAATGGCCTCAATTCAGATACCAGGATGATGAAATCAGTTTCGGATACTAGTATTAACACACATATATTGGGAACCGAGGGTTACATCATCTCTCCAAGACTTCCTCTCTTTGTCTCTTA
Organism: Agave tequilana; assembly: GCA_038442645.1. Classification (NCBI taxonomy): domain Eukaryota; kingdom Viridiplantae; phylum Streptophyta; class Magnoliopsida; order Asparagales; family Asparagaceae; genus Agave; species Agave tequilana. The sequence continues at coordinate 162,509 of JAVJIF010033076.1, forward strand.
TGAAATTATAACTTCATCTTTTTTCAAGTCTTCCTCTCTTTGTCTCTTTGCTTCTGATCCACAACACACGTAAGGTTCTGAGCTCTTGCCCCTTATGCATAGTCCCCCACATTTGAATGTTTTGATGCTACGAGTTCACAGGAAGACTCTGCGTGTGAAATTATAACTTCATCTTTTTTCAAGTCTTCTTTCCAAGTCTTCCTCTCTCGTCTCTTATGTCAAGAGTTAATAAATCATAATCACTTATAGGTCCTGTCACTTTCTGTCTGTCCGAGACATTTTCCATCCTATTTACATACTTATACTTCCGTCCTAGTCATTGCAAGTTGCGGGTAGGCGTGAAAACAAACTGAATAATTAAAAAATAGTTCGTTAAGTGTTCGTCTAGTTATTCGATCAGATTTGATTCTGTATGATCATTTAAATGTAAACAAATACTTTTTACTATTCGTAATTTAAAAGTAATTTAAAAGTATCGAAATCTGAACATTCTGACATTTGATTCGATAATTCAATAAGCTATTTGATTAATATATATGCATTTTCACCCCTTATAAAAATATATTATTACATATATGCATACAATTATATTTTACATGATTTCCTCTTCATCCTTTTGTAATTGTTACATTTTAGAGAACTCTTATGCAAAATCTAAAATAATGAAAGTGAATCAAAAATTCTAGCTAACTCAGTCACTCTCTCAGTTCTCTCGAATCGATATCGAATTGAATAGTGAATCGAAAACCAAATCGTATACACATATTTGTGATTTTTTTCGAAGAAAACACAACGCATGGATCAGATCGAATGTTCACGATTAGTAAGCCAACATCGAATTCGGTCCTAATAGAACTCAAATCGAAAAAATTATTCAATTCGAAGTCGAATCGGAATTCGAATAGAGGAGAAATGACCAAATACAAATTCAAATATCCAAGTATTCGCTTCGATTCAGTTCGTTTCCACCCCTAGTTACGGGTGCAAGTCGATGAGTTCTTATCGCTCTGATCCATCCAAACATTATGAATTTGAAAAGCTCTTAACAATTAAAAGTTTTTTTTTCGAGGGAAGGAAGACTATGAAAGGCAAAGACGCGGGGAAAATGGTGCAGCCTTCTGCATAGAGAATGTAATGGATTTGAGCCTTCTGCACAGCTATAATTGGCGTCCCCAAGGGGAAAGAAGTGGCTTTGCATTCCAAATCCTCTTTGTAAGTAGAATAATATCAATGCAGGCCATATTGATGTTGTGGTCTAGATCATGTTACCCTTCTCATTTCTTCAAGAAAAGAACAGAACATAAGTAGAGCAGGAAATTTCTCATGCCCAGCTCTTTTCTGATATGTGGGCTATCTATAGTGATCCAAACTATTAACTGTGAAGGTGTACTTGTTTAAAAATTAATAATTCTGGGGAATGTTGATTATTTTCGGAGTTGCAAATTAAATTATTAGAGTTAGTCGAATCGCAAATTTTAACAAAAAAAATCTTTTGTGTTAAAGCCATATTTTTAGTTAAACTTTCATGTATTGTTCCTATTTTCTAAAAGTTGGCATGTTACTAGGAGGGAACATTTCAACTTTTTGCTTGCCATCTCAAGTTGAAGCTATGATTTAGACCAACTATATCGAGACCCGTCACAACATTTTATTATTAAATAATTTTTGTAAAGTTTGGAAAAAATAACCTTTTTCTGAGGGGGAAAAAAACAAAAGATCCACTTTTCATTTTTTTAAAAATTTATAACTCTAGCTACTGAGGCCTAATTCTAATGTAAAAATGGTTGGGTTGAAATTAGAGGCTTCAAGTCCAAAATCAACCTACCATATTTTTTTAGCACACATAAAAAAAAACATTAAAATTTTTTTAAAAATGAAGCAATCTGAATTAATTGGTTTTTCTCAATAAACTCTATGTACTATGTTAATTAAATGTTCAGATAGCCATTAGCAAGAGAAAAGAAAGGCTTAGTAAAACCAAGTGACTGGTCCACTACATGCTTCCAGAGGAATTTCATTATTTCCAAGGTAAACGGTTTGGAGTTATCCATCCGCTGTCAACAATAACTTCTGTCAACATTCTAGCCTTAACAATTGCATTTTGCCCTTTGATTATTCTAAGCTTTGAAACTTTGCTTGTGTTCGAGTTGATTCATGTAATTTTTCATGAGCATTGAATCATTTATGTTAGTCTTTCTCCAAGTTACACTCACATATCTTTCAAAAACAGAGACCTGCCTCTTTTTATCTCTGAGTCTTCTTCCACACTTCCACAGTGCAAATTATTGATTTTGAAGAATGTTGATCATTCATGTGCAAATTAAATATTAGAGTTTAGTAGAATTGTGAATTTTAGCAAAAACTTCTTATACCTTAAAGCCCTAATTTTTAGTTAAATTTTTGTGTATGACTCCTCTCTTTTTTTAAGTTCGCATATAATCCAGAGGGCCGTCTCAATTTGAAGCTATAATTTAGACCAACATTACATTATTAGATAACTTTTGTAAACTTTGAAAATGAATAACCTTATTCTGTGGTAAAAAGAAAGATTCACTTTTTAATTTTTTTTTAATACATAACTGTAGCAATTGAGGCCTAACTAAATAGTAAAAAGGATTGAGTTGAAATGAGAGATTTTTGGTCCAAAATCAGTTGTTGTGTTTGTGTTTGCACACATAATAAAAACCATTAAAAATATTTTTTAAAATGAAGCAATCTGAATTTATTGGTTTTTATCATTGAACTTTATATACAATACATACTAATTATATGTTTAGCGAGCCGTTAGCAAGAGAATAGAAACACTTAGTAAAACCAAGTGGCAGGTCCACTATTATTGAGGGAGACTTTGGGAGTTACCCGTCGGCTTCTAACAATAAGTGCTATCAACATTCAAGCCTTAACAATTGCATTTCACACTCATAGAATTTTCAAAGCTTTGAAACTTGTTTGCGTTCGAATTTCTCCACCTAATTCTCATAAGCAATGGCTGTGTCAGTCTTCCCAAAGTTACTCTCACAAGTCAACCCCAACTCTATATCAACATCACACCATATTGACCGGCGAGCAGATCCCATTCATCTCTCCCTCTCTTCTTCTCTAATTTCTTCTCCATAATTCGCTGTTCTTACCACCGTAAAAATTTAGTAATCATATTTTCAAAATAATTCTTTTACCTGCTCCTCTAATCTCTTTCTATAAGATTCTCATTTGTAAACAAAAAATAATTACAAAAATTAAAACTGTTGACCTGAACTTTGAATAGAACATGCGGCTGCCGAACATCAAATGTACGTATGTCCAGCGTACAGCTTTAGCTCAAACAGGTCATATTGATGTTTGGGGCCATGTTAGTAAGCAAAACATGGCAGTGTCCACTCCCATTTTTCAGAGTAACAAAATGATTTATTTCCCCTTATAAGTGAATGTTATAATTCAGAGCCAATCGACTTCCAAAAATAAGTGCTGTCTAGCATTCTAACTTCAACAATTGCATGCGAACTGATAGATTATTCTAAGATTTGAAACTTGGTTTGTGTTCCAATTTTTTTAATGTAGTCCAATGAATTATGTGCGTCTCTCACAGGACTTCCTCAATGGTACTATGTGCAACATCGTGCCATAAATGACCAACGACCAGGCCCCTATGAGTCGTTTTCCACACTTGCACAGTTTCGCTTTCGTAATAATTCTTCAGTTTCTTCCAAGTCTTCTCCTTTGAAACTCACCCCTCGATCTCTTTAGATCTCGTCCCTAAGACAGAAATTAGTACCAATCCAATCTGTTTGTGGGTAATATTTCTCATCCTATTTATATGTTATCTCCCCTTGAGCCAAAGCCCATGTGCACCCTTGCCAAGTTAATAATCAGTGTTGAAACCTCACTTGCCAATGAATTCTTACTGTCATCGCCTCCTCCACTCTTTTTTTCTGTTGCTCTTTGCAATATTGGTTGCTGGGACTGGCAGGTACGCTGGTGCTCATGCAGTCAAGTGTCTCCCAGATCAGGAAGCTTCGCTTCTTGACCTCAAACAGGGTTTCGGTTTTGGAGACGATTTGAGCGATCCGCTAGCCTCATGGAAACAAGGTTCCAATTGCTGCAGCTGGGAGGGCGTCATTTGTGACAGTGTGTGGGGTCATGTCATCGGGCTCGATCTCAGTGACATGTTTATATCTGGTAATCTCAGTTGTAGCCTCTTCAACCTCACCTCTCTGCAAACTCTCAACCTCGGATGGAATAACTTTGAGGATGCCCCCATTCCTCAGTCAGGTTTCGAGAGGCTTACCAAACTGACGCACCTCTATCTCAATCATGCGGGATTGAGCGGCCAGATTCTCATTGGCATCTCTCGCTTGACCAGCTTGATCTCCCTCGATCTCTCAGGAAATAAATTACAGCTCCGAAATCATAGTCTCCAAATGCTGGTTAAAAACCTTAGCAATCTGAGGGAGCTCCATCTCGATGGTGTCAACATGTCTTCTGAACATGAGTGGAGCAAGACATTATCCAAGTCGCTGCCTCGGCTTCAAGTCCTCAGTTTGTTTAAATGTGACCTCCCAGGTGAACAACTTTTTATTTTGTTTTTATTTTTTTTAAAACTATTGTTTGATTGAATATTGTGCTTGATTTGTTTCTATTTCTTAGTCTTGGTAGATTTGGATTTGCAGGGTCATTGCCCAACGACTTCTTCTCTACATACAAAAAATTGACCTATTTGGATCTATCTGAGAGTCTAAGGCTTCCAGGGGCTTTGCCTGATTTTCCGACGGACAGTGCTTTGCAAAGGTTGCACCTCTATGGCTCAAATTTTTCAGGACCAATCTCCGCTTCAATTGCAAACTTACCCAACTAGTTTACATGGATCTTTCACGGAATTGTTTGACGGGGGTTTATGTTGGGTATTCTGCTTACAAGAATCAATCTGACAACTTATCAAGATCACTGAGATATCAACAATCTAATTGGCCAGGTCGGCAAATATCAGGTGGGAGGTTTTCCGTTCAATAGAACGTTCCTTAATTTAAGAACCACCTTTCAATTTCCTTCCTTGGTTTAAGCACCAATTAGACTGAATCCAAGTCAGTCACAATATACTGTAAAGTATATCCCCTGTATAAAGGATTTAATCCACTTATACAGTTTCACTTAGACTGAATCTAAGTCAATCTCGATATACTATAAAGTATATCCCCTGTATAAAGGACTTAGTCCACTTATACAGTAATTGAAGTGAGGTACGCTTACAGCGAATCTCCTTAAGACAATTACGTCCCCCGCACCGGTGCTTATGGGATAATGGACGCTGGTCTCCCAAGATACAACACTTCTTCACGGTATTTGGACAGCACTACCAAATACCGTACGGTCGAACCGTAGTCACCAGTACCTACACAGGATTAGCAAAACAGCGGTATACTGACAAATTTCAAATGAATATTTGTCTTACTCTTTTTTGAGGAACACCCACTGTTGAGAACGTAGGAAGGTTGAAGAAATTTGGCAGAATCTCCTTTAGGAAGTAGCTTCGGATTCCCACTTCACTTGGAAGTCGCGGATTCTTACTTCGTTGGAAGTCGTCTATTCTCACTTCACTGTTGGAAGTCGCTCTGGAATTCGAGAGTCAAATTCGCCGGAGCCCAGTTCAGAACGGAGTCAGAACTTTATAGAGAGAGAGAGAGATCTTTCAGAAGAGAGAAAGATTCTTCGGATTGGTGTGTCTGAGAATGGACCCCTGGAGCGCTTTTTATAGCGCTCTGGAGGGGTATTCTCGTCTGTCAATTCCAGCAGTTGCGACGGTTCGGACAGAACCGTCGCAACTGATCAACCGCCCTGTCGGTTTTCCGACAGCGGTTGGCGAACGGACGGATCTGTTCGCGGCGGACGGACACCCGTTGGAGATTCGAATCCTTTCGCGGACCAACTGACCCTGATTCAAAAAGAACCAGGTAGGGAACCCAGGCCACGGACCACGGACCACGAGCCACGGGCCACGAGCCACGAGCCCGGACCCGGGCCCGGCACCGGCGCCGGCCGGCCGCCGCCAGCGGCGGCGCGCGTGCGCGCACATACGTAAGTACGTGCATAGTTCCCTCCTTTTCGCGCGCGAAAATTCCAAGTACCCAAAGGGCACGCCCTTTGTTCTCATTTTTCTCTATTTATACCCCATGAGCTTCCAACACATGGCCAATGTGGGACTAAATGCTTGTAGCTAAATTTAGTCCCTTTTGGCTTTGAATTAGGTAATCTTTGGACTTGAATATCTCATTCATTCGAAGTCGGAATTGAACATGTAAATATACCACGTTCATCACAAATGGAAGGAGAACACACTCCAACCATCATCCGGTTGATTTGATCAACGGATCTCGCCATAATTCATCTCGAAGATTCAGCTTTATATTCTTCAATTCCAACAGGTTATTCCCACTTCAATCGGGAGTTTAATTCAACTTGAGTCTTTGGATCTTTCACGGAATTGTTTGACGGGAGTTATTCCCACTTCAATCGGGAGTTTAATTCAACTGAAATCTTTGGATCTTTCATCTAATTCTCTTGGCGGTCCAATCCCTTCTTTTGAACCCCAGGCAAAACTTTCTAAACTTGACCTTTCTAAGAATAGTTTTATAGGACCTATCCCTATGTCTTTGTTCTGCCTCCCTCATTTGGAAACACTGGACTTGTCTCATAATCAACTCTCTGGTGAACTAGGAGAGTTTTTGAACCCATCAACTTCACTACGGTCTATTGATTTGAGCAATAACCAATTGCAGGGATGGATTCCAAGGTCAATTTTAAAATGCCAGGGCTTGAATCGTTTTACATTGCATCAAACAATTTCAGTGTGGAGTTAGACATGTTTAACAGTTTGAGAAATCTATCTGGCTTGTCTGTCTCAAACAATAAACTGATTCAAGACGTCAGTGAAAACAACTTTCACACTTTTCCAAAGTTGTCTGTATTTGATTTGGCATCTTACAATCTCTCCAAGATCCCTGCCTTTCTAAAGTATCAAGATAGATTAGAGCGATTAGACCTATCAAATAATAGAATCAACGGTAGTATTCCAAAGTGGATATGGAGGATGCCTCAATTATTAAACCTATCCTTCAATTCATTCTCAAACATCAAGGGGCCAATTGATCTTACTACAACCAACCTTCTATATCTCTTTCTCCAATCCAATATGCTCCAAGGACCAATTCCACTCCTTCCCCCAGGTATTGGTGCACTAGATTATTCAAATAACAACTTCTCTTCCACTATACCTTCCAACATCTTCTTCAATCTTTATCAAATCGAAATCTTTTCACTAGCAAACAACATCATCATAGGAGAAATCCCGCCATCCATTTGCACAGCAAAGACTCTCCGAGTCCTCGACTTTTCAAACAACAACTTGAGTGGTTCAATACCATCTTGCCTATTAGAAGGTAACAATTCTCTACTTGAATTAAACCTCAGAGGAAACCAACTTCGAGGGAGCATTCCACAAAATATCAGTAAAGGATGTAAACTAGAGAGAATAATGTTTGATGGCAACAGTTTGCAAGGGCAATTACCCCGATCATTGATCAACTGTACATCACTAGAGGTTCTAGACCTTGGGAACAATCATATCATAGATTCTTTTCCCTACTGGTTGAGAGATTTGGTTACACTCCGTGTCCTAATTCTAAGGGCAAACAAATTTTATGGGCCGGTCAATTGCGTTCGAAGTCCTGGGATCAACTATGCATTGCCAAAGCTGCAAATTTTTTATCACTCTTCAAACCACTTCAATGGTAGTCTCTCTTCGGAGTGTTTCAATGCCTTGAAGGCAATGTTGAATTCCTCGCAGCTAAACTCCTCAACGATGGGATTTTATTTTGACAATGTGTGGAACTTTTTTAGAAATAAATTTATATACGATGTGGTTTCAGTAACAAATAAAGGAGAGAAATCAAAAATGAGAAATTATTGACCATATTTACATATGTTGATTTCTCCAACAATGCCTTTGAGGGTGATATTCCAGAGGTGATCGGTGAACTTCAAGGCCTCCATGTGCTCAACTTATCGCACAACTTCCTCTCAGGAGACATCCCTCCAACAATTGGGAACATGAAACAGATCGAGTCATTGGATCTCTCAGCAAACTCCCTTTCAGGAGAGATACCTAGCGAGATGGTGTCTCTCACTTTTCTTTCTTACTTAAATCTCTCCGACAACAATTTCACTGGAAAAATCCCTCAGGCAACCAATTCTCTACATTCTCAAATGCATCTTTTCAAGAGAATCCAGGATTGTGCGGGAGCCCATTATCAAAACAATGTGGCAATGCAAGTCCAAAAATAATAGATGCAATGTCACCATCAAAGCATGATAGTTCATCGTCGACATATATAATTGGTCTAGCCTTATTTGTTGATTGGGATTTGGAGTGGGCTTCGCAGTGGTTCTAGTACTTCAAAATGTGCCTCTAAAATTTTGGAGAAAGAATTGACACTGACCAGCTATGACCTTTAGACATTCGTGAGCAGTGAATATACGTAGCAAGCCATAAATTGTTGGAACTATCTTCTGCCAGAATAAAGCTTTTTTTGTGTTTTAATATTGTTTATGTTTTTCCAAAGTGAATACTGTTCTTGAGGTTTTTTAACTTGTTACATCAACTACTGAGTCTATTATATGTAATTGTTGGGTTGGATTTGAATTTGAATTTAATTGACATTATATGAACGATTATTTATGTTGTCTTTTTCTCTTGATCCGTTATTTATAGCACCTCAATGCCCAACACGTACCTGTGAATTTTATTGGTTTGATAATGAGTTGAACTTTCAATTTAGTGACTAATATTGTTATTTAGACTTGTGTTTTAAATAACAGTCTAAAGACACATTTGAATGATTGGTGGAACATGCCTTGATGCAAAATTAACATCCTAGATCAACTTAAACTAAATTGGGGCTCAATCTGGCTACTCAAGTGTATCTAGATCCAATGGAACAATAACCACATTTTATATTATTTTATATTATATTGGAACTTATATTGGAACAAGTGATAGATGAAGAAGTACTTATGTTGGAATTTATATGGTGTTATTGATTCAATATTCTTGGATTAGACTCAACATAATTTCTAGGAATTCATCTCTTATCTGTTATCGCTCGTTTTTGGATAAATGGATCCCAATTTCTTTTGTACTTCATTTAACTCTTTTGGTCATTGTCGGCATTTTTTTTGAGTGGTCAAATGTTCAATCTAATAAGTTACCTTATACAGTTTAAATATCAATTTGAAGATGGGTCCATCATGTAATTTGCTGAGTTATGGGGTTTGTACTAGTTTCTTTATATTTTGTATAATATGAATTTCATCGATGAAACATCAAAGTATTGCCTTAATTGGTAAATGAGTGGAAATGTATTACGAAAGTATACTATTCAAATCTCAACTGTGAATGTTATCAAATAAATAAATTAATTAATGAGCTAATGAATTTTGGGGCAGACTTCATTATTAACATTTATGAATACTTAAAGTGAAATTTAACTCCAAGCATTTTCAGTTTTTTTCCCCCACTTTGAATAAAAATCATAGCCTGTATTGCATGTGATATTTCTCACTATTCAACTCCACCCGCTTATAGAGTATTAAGGTTGTTCTTTCATTCTTTATTACACAACGTTCGCATCCTTACTCTCAGCAATAACAAATGTTTCTACCATAGCTTTATTGTTTTCAAAGGGTAACCTAGTTAAAAACTAGCTATATCCAAACTGGATTCAATAAGCTACATTGACTTGTGAGGCCCATGTCCCATGAACTATTTAGAGGCCTACATCTCATTAAAATTCAAGTAACAAAATTTGAGCTAGAGTAATATTACTTTTTGCCGAATAAAATGCGCTAAATCTCTCCTCTCTTCGGAATAGAAAAAAAATGTCTCATACTTTATTTTTGACGGCGTTCTTCCAACTTGTATCTTATGTGTCAACAAAAGTATCTCAATGAATTTCTCGCCAGTTTCTCTCAATATAGATTTGTACTGAATTTACTCACAGATTCCCTGAATTTCAATAACAGAATATTTTTTTCATATATTTATTATAAATAAATAAAATAAGTTGAAATCCCAATTTGAAGTAACCAACAACAGGAATTGGAACTCAATTCCACAAGTAACCAAATAGCATGAATAAAAATCAGCAATTATAAGATTTAAGCTCATTGATTAGCCGCCTAATGGTGCAATTATTTGTTAAAAAAAATTCGTTTTATTGACCATCTCAGTTCCTTGAACGAACGGATGGCAGTTATACACGCATCATTTACCATGGAAAGAATCATGGAATTGCAAATCCCAAACGAGTCAAATAAACAAAATCCTTTGCTTTCTCATCTCTTTAAATAAAGCTGACGCATTTTAGTAGCTCAGTTAGTCTACTTGCAACCTGAAAAAACTGGAATTTAAATCTTATCATTTTTATAAAAAACAGTGGACAGTCATCTTTTTAGTCAAAACATCCATGTCGATGATTTGAAGTTTGTGTAAGCCCTTATTTGCCACTCATGTTTTATAATAACAATAAAGCAGTCAAAATACGAGAAAGATAATGAAGTAATAACAACCATTTAGATGGAATTAAATAATGAGATTTTGACTAAAAACATGAAGGGGGCAAAAACAACAAAAAAGGAAGAAAAAAAATCATAGATTAAACCAGCGCACTATCTAACTCAATTTACAAGTACTGATGGAAGCACCTTGATCTATGATTTACTCTTGTTCATCATTCTCTTGAGTGAACAACTCAAAGAAGAAGAAGAAGATGATGACGACGACGACGACGAGGACAAGGAGGAGGAGGAGGCGGACAATGACGATGCCGATGACTCGTCACCCTTTGTCACGATCTGATCAAAACTGGCTGAATCGAGTGGCAACTCAACTGTTGCGTTACCTTCCCCTTCTCCATTCCCTCCACCCAACTCCTCTCCCACCACCACCTCAACCACCGCTGCCGCCCCGTCACCGCCCACCGAGCCCGACTCCTCCCCCTTCACTTGATCCCTACAAATCGGGCACGTAGAATGCGACCCAAGCCACATGTCAGTGCACTCAACATGAAACACATGCTTGCATCTAGGCAACACTCTCCCACCTCACCTCCCGCCATCACACTCAAGCACACAACACAATACAATGTACTCTCACCCTCTTTCTTCTCACAAACAAACATAGGGAGAGAAGCAAACGTCACCTCGTCGATTCGCCTAGTGAGGCCGGCTAGGGTCGTTTGAAATGGCTCGAAAACTGCATATGCGATGACAGGCCTCCGTCTGAAGAACCAACGGGCGTACATATGGAGGAGAATTACGGAGAAGACGACGATTGATAGAAGTATGACCGCGGCCAATAAGACCTTTCCGTTGTAAGGGTATGTGCCAGCATCCTGACTACTACAGTGGTAGCCAGGAGTGCAAAATATTTTTTTTTAACCTCTCAATTCTCTTGCAACAGAAGTATATATCTACATGCAAAATATTTAAGGACGCACAATTTTAAATATCAAATTTGGAGGGGTATCTACAGAAAAGGACCTATCTTATTTATGTATTTCTGCATTTTGTAACATTTTATTCAGTCTATTAGCGGGAGATGAGGTAGAAATGAGTCTCGTGGAGGCGACGGCATCATCTCTTTCTTTTAATTTAATTTAATCTAATGCTATTATTGTGAAGCAAGCAAATGCGAACAAATCCCGAGAGTATGAAAACTAGAGGGCATGCTTCTACTATTATTTATTTGGGTCACTCGCCTCATGTGAACAGTGATTGGACCAAGCTATACTTTTTCCTTCTATTCCGTGACTTTGTGTCCACAGTCCACCTCTCTTTGATTTTTAAGTAATACTTTTCCAATGACAACTTTTAAAATAATATTTTACTCAACCAACGGTTTAATACATTTGTGTGTATTAATCATATATTAATCTCGTAAGGTTTGCATTGATTATAGTATAATAATCAGCTTTGTGATTGACCAGGAGACATAATTGGTGATGTTCCCCTAATGCTCTTTTGAGTTTTATAACATTTGTTTATGTCGCCTATAGCTTTACAATTCTAACCAGAAACTAGACGACACTCTTTTAGGGGCAAAAGAGAGACAAGAATAACAATGACAAATAGCATGTCTACACCAGAATTGAACCGACGGCCTGTGAGTGAGTGGAGCTCCTACAAACTCAAAGCTAACCAGAAAACCACTTGTGGGGACTAGTGACGCGTACATATCAAGTATGTATTTAATCTATGCAGCTAACACATATCACCAAAACATGAATTTGATGGGGTTTTTGAATTTGAGACCCTGTATTCTCATACAAGGAAAGAAAACAGATAAAAGTCTACTGAAGAAGTGGCTACCAGAGGAACCATATGCCAAACAAGAATTCAAAACAGATGGCTTAGCAAAGACTCGGCAACATCCTGCTTATCTAATAAGTCAAACAAATACAGCATACTAAACGAGTAGCTGGCATGAATCACAACATAAATCAGCCCTAACTTCGCCTACTCTGCTTCATTCTATCTCACCGGCCATCTCAGTCACCGTCCCTTCTACCGAGCTTATTGGTGCCAAAGACAATCTCATAGGGGTGCTGCAAACAGGGCATCTGGCGATTTGCACTTGATCAGCCTCACAGCCGTGCCACTGTCCTCTAACACACTTAAGCAGACAGCGCAGTCAATACCGGCTGTAGAACCAGAGATGGGAAGAAATGAATCCTCCGAGGGCTCAACCCTGAAGCATACAGCAGAAATGTATAGCAGCAGTAGGATTAGCAAGAAAGATACAAGTGTTGCCAGCAACATTAAGACAATAGTTTCATTTTGTGAGTGAACTTCCAGAAGTTGAATACTGAGTTCATCGGAGAGGTTAGAGAGAGGCCTGATGCTTTCAAACATGCTGTTTACGGCAAAATGCAACAGGTTCAGTGTGAAGTATCCAAGGATCCTATCATCTATAAATATAGATGACAACAGTAGAATCTCAGGCATCTAATCAAAAAAATGCAAACACAAATGTGAGCACAGATTCTTAGGTACTTAACATGAAGACAATAATTTTAAAGGGTAAAATACTTTGGGAAGATGGAAATAAATAAGTTTCAGCAGGTGAGAGAAGCAACGAGACCTCATTGGACAATAGCAAATAGTTCTATTTCAGTAATGTAAGAGCTATGCAAATCATCATTGACCCTAAAAGTGAGGAAGTAATCATAGATTAGAAATTTGTACCCTAATCGATGGCTTCGTCATTTCTACAAAATTCTCCGATCTGTTTCTGCATTAGAGACATCCAGTAAAAGTAAAGATGTCCTACAAGTGCACAACAAATCTCGGCCTTCAATGATCCTGACTTGTTTCACATTTACAGCAATAAATAATGAACAAACTCCGAAATGAGAGTTGACATTGAACAAACTCTGAAATGAGAGTTGACATTTTACAGCTTAGTTTTGGTCTAAACAATCTAAGACATGCAAAAACATTTGTCTTGTAAACTGTCTTCACATTTCAAAATATATATGTCATATAGAATAACAAACAGTAACAAAAATCTTCATAAATATAACCAGTTATTGATATATAAAAATAAAATAAAATATAGATATATTTTGCATGAAAAGATCAGAAGTGTGCTTTATTTTACAATACTACGTACAAGCTGTTCCTTCCTTTTCATCTTAATGAAGGGTAATTGCATACATTGTAGAAGCTTTTGAATACATATAAGAAACTGAGATTTTCAAAGGTACCAAATTACTCTGGCACGAAGAACGAATGACATTTGTATCAGCAAATGTGGATAAAGTGGTAAAGATGACTTCCCTTGAAGTTTCATCTCACCAACTACAGATGATACAGAGTATTAAATTAGGAACATGCAATGGTGTTGCCAGTCTCATTTTAGAGATCTATGGAAAGGAAGCAAGATGTCTTTGCTAGCTTTCTATGTCTCATATTATATATAGGTCTCCAAGAGCTCAATCCATGAGCTTGTATCTTTTCTCTTGCACACCAGTCACCCCCATCTGAATCTTAATTACGGTATGAAGAGGTACCTACATAAAGCATAAAGAATAATAGCTTAAACTTGGTATGAACGGACATATGGGTAAGTGGGGGAAAAAACAACTCATGATCATCCATTCATGTAACCACCAAGGAGAGATTCTCTTCTTTTATTTGTTTACTATATTCCGAACATAGCTCTCTCTTTTTTTTCTGCTTTTCAGCCTCTACTTATTTTAGCAACCAAAAAAAATGGAAGGCACATGCCGCATGCTCTTTCTATTGGAAAGAGAGAAGTATTGCTGAGGAAGTTGACATGGATCGTCAAGGGGTCGTCCAGTGATCGCCGAGAAAGTCGACGACGGAAAGGCGAAGGACTTAGCAGTAGAAAACAGCAGCAGCAGGAAAAAGCAGTTCCGGTCGACCGGCCGCAACATCAGGAGTTCGGTCGACCGGCCCTGTCGACCGACGTGCACAACGTGTACAAGGAATCAGCTCGGTCGACCGCCCGGTCGACCGACTGAAAGTACCCAACTCTCTGTTGGGCACCCGGTCGACCGGTGGAAGGGGTCGGTCGATCGCTCGGTCGACCGACAGTTGGGTGCGGATATTTTTCTGCTGTTTCAGAAATCTGTTGTATTTAAGGGCTGTTGGTTTCTAAGTTTTGTATCTTGTATGCTGGAAATTCTTGAGCTCTCTTGAGATCAGAGAGGCTGCAAGCAATTGTAATCATCTTCCAAGTAATTAATCTCTCTTTTGATTGCCCCGAGGACGTAGGCGTTGAGGCCGAGCCTCGTTAAATTGTTTTGTTTGCGCGTGTGCTTTCTTTGGTGTCTTTGATTTGTGCTGTTTGGGATTGTTCTTTGTGCTTGGGAGATTCAAGTGATCTTCATCAGGTTGTTGTCGTAGGCACAACAAGTGGTATCAGAGCTTCCCAAGTTTCGCTTGGGATTTGTCTAAAGATTCGGAGGGCTCGAGATCTGGTTCGGTGGAGATCGTGTGTCGATCTCAGATCAAAGGTATTCGTGTTCGTGGGATCGTGTGTCGATCTCAGGAGGATGCTAGAAGGGCTCGAGGAATCTGTGATGGAGTAGATCCGGTGTGAAACTCAATCTAGAGTTTTAAGGGAAAGGTAAAAAAATTCAATTTTTATCGAAGTAGAGATCTATTTCCAGCTGGTTGATTTTCCGCATTGTTAGAGGATCAAGAAATCTCAATGACAGAAGAAATTGCTTCAGTTAAGACCATGCATCCTCATCTGAGGATCGACGTGGTGAAGTTCAATGGTACAAATAACTTCGGGATGTGGAGATGTGAGGTTATGGATGCCCTGAATGCATCGAACCTCGAAGATACACTCCAATTGGAAAAGAAGAAGAGGAGGACCACTGATGAAGAGTGGGCAAAGATGAACAGGTCGGCGTGTGGGTTGATACGTCCATATTTGTCGCAAGACATAAAATATCTTGCACAACATGAGACATTGGCGAAGAATCTGTGGGAAACCCTTGAGAAGAAATACCTGACGAAGAGTGTTGAGTCCAGGTTGCAGCTTAAGAGTAAGCTGTATAGTTTTCAGATGAAGAAGGGGAGCACAGTGAATGAGCACATCAACCGATACACTAAGCTTCTTACAGATTTGATAAACATGAATGTCAAGGTAGATGAGGAAGATAAAGCGATCATCTTCCTGAATTCCCACTCCCGACGGAGGAGTATGAGACATTCACACTGACCTTTATCAATGGTAGGCAGACCTTGGACTACAATGAGATGTCATCTGCACTGACAAGCTATGAAACGAGGAAGAAGGAGAGACATCCTTCTAAATCCAGCTCATTGGTGGGGGTACTGAAAGTAAGTGGCAGGAGTTCATCGAGGAAGGGCAAGGAGGTTAGAATAAGATCAAAGTCTAGGCCGGGCTTCAGGGATCTCAAAAGGAATCAGTGTGCTTTCTGCAGAGAGATTGGGCACTGGAAGGTGGACTGTCCGAAGTTCAAGAGAAAGAAAAAAGAATCAAAGTCTGAAGCAAATCTCGCAAAAGTGGTTAACACTGCAAGCAACAAATCACAGGCAGATGGATCGGACTCAGATTCGTCAGAATTCTCTTTTTCAGTTACTACTCCCATCATAGGCTACTCGGGTGAAAACAAGTGGATCTTGGATACAGGTGCAACATATCATGTACACCCTAATCGGGACTGGTTTACCAGTTTTGAGAAGTTGGAGGGGTGTTCTGTTGTCATGGGCGATGATCATCCGTGCATCATGGAGGGTGTTGGTACGATTCCAATCAGAATGTTTGATGGGATAGTGAGAGAGCTGAAGGAAATGAGGTATGTACCTCAGTTGAAGAGGAACCTGATTTCTGTAGGAGCTTTGGAGTCATTGGGCCTTTGGGTGTCTATTAAGGAAGGAGTCCTTAGAATGACAAAAGGTTCGATGGTGGTGTTGAAGGCCGATGCCGAAACAACCTATACTACTTAAAGGGTAGTACGGTGACAGGGCAGGTGGCAGCTTCTATCAGTCCAAAGGAAGATTCAACCCGGCTGCAGCACATGAGGCTGGGACATGCAGGAGAGAAGTCAATGCAAGCTCTTGCGAGGCAAGGGTTGCTGAAGGGTGCCGAGACCTGCAAGATGGATTTCTGTGAGCATTGCATCATCGGCAAGAAGACCAAGGTGAAGTTTGGCACAGCTTCACACTGCACAGAGAGTATTCTTGACTATGTTCACACGGATGTATGGGGACCTACCAAGATTGCATCGATTGGAGGTAACCACTATTTTGTGTCGTTTATTGATGATTTTTCTAGGCGCTGTTGGGTGTACACCATGCGACACAAAGGAGAAGTCCTAGAACTATTCGTGAAGTGGAAGGTGAATCTGGAGAGAAGCACGGGAAGGAAGATCAAGGTCCTCCGTTCTGACAATGGAGGAGAGTACAAATCGGATCCTTTCCTACAGCTATGCCTTGATGAGGGCATAGAGAGACACTTCACAGTACGAGAGACTCCGCAACAAAATGGGGTGGCTGAGAGGATGAATCGGACTTTGCTAGAGAAGGTCCGGTGTATGTTATCCAATGCAGGATTGTCAAAGAAGTTTTGGGCTGAAGCTTTGGTGTATGCATGCCACCCCGTGAATAGGTTATCGTTGTCTGTGATAGGGGGGAAGACTCATATTGAAGTTTGGTCAGGAAAAGCTACTGGTGACTATGATTTGCTACAGGTCTTCGGATGTCCAACCTACTACCATGTCAGAGAAGACAAGTTGGACCCAAGGGCAAAGAAGGGGTGTTCGTTGGTTTCAAGCGAGGAATCAAGGGGTTCAAGATTTGGGATCAAACGGACAACAAGTTCATACTCAGTACGGATGTCACGTTCGATGAGGCTTCTTTGATGAAGCCTATGGTCTCTCAGCAGATGGAGACCAGCAAGACCAAGGAGCTATCACAGCAGGTGGAGATTGATGCAGATCCACCATCTCTAGAGGAATCAGCATCAGTTCGGATCATTCCTGAGGTGACACAGGGTAGTGATCGAGTAGTTGAAGAAGATGCTGAAGAGGTTGATCAGGGTCAAGAACAGGTCATGGGTACTGTTCCTGATCCTACTGCAGTTGACAGACCAAGGAGGAACACTAGGAGACCAGGTTGGCTCACCACTGTTATGGTCGTAGCATATGCACTTTCAGTTGTCGAGGAGGCTATTCCATCTACCTTCAGAGAAGCTGAGATCAGTTCGGAAGCGAGGATGTGGAAAGAGGCCATGAATGAAGAGATGCAATCTCTCTATAAGAACGACACATGGGAACTCACCAAGTTGCCAAAAGGAAAGAAGGCCATAGGATGCAAGTGGGTGTATGCTAAGAAGCAAGAATCACTCCAAGAAGATGCAGTGCGCTACAAGGCTTGGTTGGTGGCTAAAGGCTACGCTCAGAGGGAAGGAATTGACTATAATGAGGTATTCTCTCCTGTAGTTAAACATTCGTCAATTCGTATTCTATTGGCCTTGGTTGCGCAGAATGAGTTGGACCTTGACCAACTCGATGTGAAGACCGCCTTTCTCCACGGCGATCTTGAGGAGGAGATCTACATGACACAGCCCATAGGTTTTAAGACTGCAGGAAAGGAAGCATTAGTATGCAAGCTGAAGAAGTCGCTGTACGGATTGAAGCAGTCTCCTAGACAGTGGTACAAGCGATTTGATTGCTTCATCAGAAAGAAGAAGTACATACGTAGCCACTATGACCCATGTGCGTACTACAACAAGCTACCATCAGGTGAATATATCTATCTACTTCTTTATGTAGATGATATGTTGATTGCTTCGAGGTCGAGATCTGCTATTGATACTTTGAAGAAGGATTATCATCAGAGTTTGAGATGAAGGACCTTGGCGAAGCTAGGAAGGTTTTGGGCATGGAGATCACTAGAGATCGGAGAGTTGGCAGGGTGAGTTTGACTCAAAAGGGCTATTTAGAAAAGGTACTACAGAGGTTCAATATCAGCAAGCATACAAAGTCTGTTAGTACACCTATGGCTCCTCACTTCAAATTGTCTGCAAAGATGTCTCCGAA
Source organism: Agave tequilana (assembly GCA_038442645.1). Taxonomy (NCBI): domain Eukaryota; kingdom Viridiplantae; phylum Streptophyta; class Magnoliopsida; order Asparagales; family Asparagaceae; genus Agave; species Agave tequilana. The sequence goes on from JAVJIF010033076.1 coordinate 181,159, forward strand.
GAGTGTTCAAAAGCGTGAGTATATGTCTCACGTTCCATATGCCAGTGCGGTGGGTAGCTTGATGTACACTATGGTGTGTACGAGACCATATCTATCACAGACCGTCTCCATGGTGAGCAGATATATGCATGATCCGGGACAGGGTCATTGGGAAGCTGTGAAATGGATTTTGAGGTACATCAAAGGAACAATTGATGTAGGCCTAGTGTTTGAGAAGGACTCCACTGGAAAGCAAGAGTGCATAGGGTATGTTGATTCAGACTATGCAGGTGACATTGACAAGCGCCGGTCGACAACAGGATATGTCTTCACATTCTCACAGGCACCGGTGAGTTGACGCTCCACACTGCAGTCTACCGTCACTTTGTCGACCACAGAGGCTGAGTATATGGCTATGACAGATGCCATGAAGGAGGCAGTCTGGCTTCAAGGGTTGCTTGATGACTTGGGAGTGGAACAGAATTTGCTGAAGATTAACTGTGACAGCATGAGCGCTATCTACTTGGCTCGGAACTAGGTCTATCATGCAAGGACAAAGCATATTGACGTCAGGTACCATTTCGTTTGGGAGATTCTGGAGGAAGGTGACATCAAATTGTTAAAGATTCACAGTTCGGAGAATCCTGCCGACATGCTCACGAAGGTGGTGTCGGGAGCTAAGTTTGCACATTGCAAAGCTTTACTCCATGTCCTTCTGGTAGCCTAAGCTTGCTGAAGCTCATTTGGGTGAACTACGAACGGCTTGATCCCTTGGGCAGGGGTACGTAGGCAACCACTTTTGTGCAGCCGCTCTCAAGTCGATGGACAGTTCGGCTCAGATTTAGAGAATCTTCACCGAGGTGGAGAAATATTGGAAAGAGAGAACTATTGCTGAGGAAGTTGACATGGATCATCAAGGGGTCGTCAAGTGATCACCAGAAAGTCGACGACGGAAAGGCGAAGGACTTAGCAGCAGAAAACAGCAGCAGCAGGAAAAAGCAATTCTGGTCGACCGGCCCGGTCGACCAGCCGCAGCATCAGGAGTTTGGTCGACCGGCCTGGTCGACCGACGTGCACAAGGAATCAACTCGGTCGACTGCCCGGTCGACCAACTGAAAGTACCCAACTCTCTGTTGGGCACCCGGTCGACCGACCGGTCGACCGGTGGAAGGGGTCGGTCGACCGCCTGGTCGACCGACAGTCGGGTGCGGATTTTTTTCTGCTGTTTTGGAAATCTGTTGTATTTAAGGGTTGTTGTTGGTTTCTAGGGTTTGTATCTTGTATGCTGGAAATTCTGGAGCTCTCTTGAGATCAGAGAGGCTGCAAGCAATTGTAATCATCTTCCAAGTAATTAATCTCTCTTTTGATTGCCCCGAGGACGTAGGCATTGAGGCCGAACCTAGTTAAATTGTTTTGTTTGAGCGTGTGCTTTCTTTGGTGTCTTTGATTTGTGCTGTTTGAGATTGTTCTTTGTGCTTGGGAGATTCAAGGGATCCTCATCAGGTTGTTGTCGTAGGCACAACACTTTCCTTTCCATCCCTTGGAAGCAGAGATAGCAAAAAGATATGAGAGTTTTCCCATTTACCTCAATATGGGGGACTTCTTTCATTGGCCTGTCTGCAAAATATGCATATAGCGCTGTTAACACAGCCTGCATCAAATTGAAATTTTAATTAGTGAAATATTTCAATCAAAATCGCAATTAAATAGAAGAGAGAAAACATATAGACCTGATGAGAAATGACTACAACCGGTGCACGTTGTCGCTCAAGCTCGATAATGACAGGTTCTAATCTGCAAAAACACACGGATATGAAATGGGTACACAGCTATGACAATATGACATGAAGTTGGGATATTTACTAAAATAACAATAACAAAGACCTAAAACAAAGACCTTGTTCCAGACATTTGAGTTTGGAAAATCCTTTTTCTCCATTGAGCTCTGTTAAGGGCCATTACCTTAAAGTTAACTATTATCACATCCGTTCAATGCATCTCATGCAAAATGATAGGACACAGTATATAAAAAGGGTTACACACACAAACACACCCACCCCCCCCCAAATCTTCTATATTTAAGAATTTACCCTCCAAATCATTGATATTGTCTATATACCACTCAAAACTTTTGATTAGTAAAAACTCACCTTACTGTTAGTTTTTAGATGGAATATAAGCAAACTACTCGTTATGCCTTTACTTTTTTTAATTAAAGAAAAGAGAGGAAAAAAATCCTCTTCTTTCTCCTCCATGAAACTCTCCCCCCCTCCCGCCCCCTCTCCTCCCTGAATCTATCTCTCTCTCCTCCTCCTTCTCGCAGTTTTTTTCTCAGGACAGCGACCAAGGTCGCAGTCTCTTTCTAAGAACTGCTACCATGGTTGCAGTCTTAAATACACTGAAAATATATGAATTTTTAGGACTACGACCATGTTGCAGTAAGTTTGCGATCATATTGAAGTGACAGCTAAGAGAGTCTCTCAGCTGACGGCTGATGTACATCTCTCTCTCAGTAACCATAGCAGTAGGTTGGCTCTGGGTTGTGCGTTATGGGGAAAAGAGAGAGAGATAGATAGAGAGTGAGTGAGAGAATAATATTAGAGAGAGAGAGATAGAAGGGGAAGAGAGGACGTGAGCGAGAGAGTGGGAACCGGTGGAGACGTGGGGGAAGAAATCGGGTTCGGTTCATGCGTGTGAGTCACACACACATACAATAAGAGGACCAATCACGCATTGACACGTGTATTGATCCTCTTATAATATGTTATGTGTGGGCCTAACACACATTTTATAAGAGATTATAAGAAGTCCAATTCGCGTGTCAATGTATAATTGACCCTCTTATTGTATGTATGTGTGGCTCACACATGAACCGAATCGGAAGAAATAGGGGCAGCGGGGGGGAGAAGGTGAAACGTGGTAAAAATGAGAGGGGAAAGGGTGATACATCAAATGCTTAAATATAAAATGTGTGCTACAAAATTACCCGCCAGTGTGGCCAATTGGTGTAGGGGCGGGGATGTGGGGGGAAAGAGAGGGATTGGTTCGAATCTGAGAACATTACATCATGGTTTGGTTTTTAGTTTCACAAGAATAAAAGGATAAGTTTAAAAACAGTTGATTGAGAATGTCACGCCGCAGTGACCGTGTGGTTGAGAACAGAGCAGTCGGGAGATAGGTCAGAGTTTCGAATCAGTGCTAACTCCAAAAGGACGATTTTTCTGTTTATGTTTATATTTATATTTATATTTTTATTTCAATTTCCTTTTTTTCTTCTTAAACAAATATTTACTCATTATTTTATTGGATTAAACTCCTATTAATTTAGGAAAAGGCTCAAAATTTCTCAACAATAGAAGATGTCATCCTGAACACTGTTGTGAAGTCGGATCTCCAAAATTTATTCCCAATTGTTAATTAAAAATTCGAGAGTCAGCCTATGACACCAATCAACCCCGAATTGAGATTTTTCTCCAATAATTTCTAAATTTCTTAGAAAATTCAAAAATAATTCAAAATATTAAAAAATAATATCTCGAGCTAAAATGACCTCAATTCGGATACTAGGATAATGAAATCAGTATCGGATACTAGTAGTAACACACATATGTTGGGAACCAAGGGTTACATCATCTCTCCAAGACTTCCTCTTTTTGTCTCTTATGAAATTATAACTTCATCTTTTTTCAAGTCTTCCTCTCGTTGTCTCTTTGTTTCTGATCCACAACACACGTAAGGTTCTGAGCTCTTGCCCCTTTATGCATAATCCCCCACATTTGAATGGTTTGATGCTACGAGTTCACAGGAAGACTCTGCGTGTGAAATTATAACTTCATCTTTTTTCAAGTCTTCTTTCCAAGTCTTCCTCTCTCGTCTCTTATGCCAAAAGTTAATAAATCATAATCACTTATAGGTCCTGTCACTTTCTGTCTGTCCGAGACATTTTCTATCATATTTACATACTTATACTTCCGTACTAGTCATTGCAAGTTGCGGTAGGCTTGGAAACAAACTGAATAATTAAAAATAGTTCGTTAAGTGTTCGTCTAGTTATTGATCAGATTTTGTAACGCCCCGTTCTCGAAGATACGGAGACGTTATGGCGACGTACATACGCGAGGTGAAAACACGCTCACGCGTACGTTAAGCCTCAGTACAGTACATTACCTCCATATAGTCATGAGTTCCAGCATGAAATAAGTACAAGAATACCTACAGAAAGAGGTCAGTGATCATAACAGAAATGAATAGTAGGGACAAATAAGATAACAGAAAAAAAATCACCAAGATACCTATGAAGGGGGTCTGATGAGGAATCTCCTATGTGACTCCAAGGCACTATCTGACAATATGATAACTCCGATCTCCAACCTGGGCACGCAAACCCAGGGTCGTCAGAAAGCGACCTAGTGAGTGGTAAAATGAAGGAGGCAGTAATATATACAATAGTAATACAAGCACGATAATAATAGATAATACATCATGTTGTACTGGTGATACCATATAATAAGAATATAATAAGCCGTAGAAATAGATAAACATGTAAGCAGTAGAAAGCTATATACATGTCATCTTTTAATACCATCCCTAAGCCGGTTATCATCGGGTCATGTCTATGGTCATATCCAGGGCATATCATTACTAATGTTTTCTAGTAGTGACGTGATAGAAATGAACATGCTAGTGGTGACGCGATAGAAGTGAACATACAAATGGGCATATGCAATATAAACATGTAGGTAGGCATATGCAGTAATGATGTCTGCTATATAGAAAATAGAATATATGCAATGCAGAACATGCGTCATCTGTCACCACAGAAAGTATAACTTGGAACAGGTAAAGTACAAGCATACATGTAACATGAGAGCAGATAAATACTCCGTACCGTAAAAAGATAGCATACATGTATCAGGAAAGTCATGTAATTTATACAATAATAGCAATCAGTACCACCTGGTATTTTAATCAATCTCTTCCAGTGTCCCATACCACTGGCAGTTCATACTAGAGCCCGCACTCAGTCGAACCCATCCGGATATGGCCTACGGGTACCATTATCCAAACGAGAGAGTGACCAAATAACAAGTGTTCCCGACATCACTATTGTGTATACTGTTTTATTATGTTAATTGGAAACCCATGGTCGAGGAGTTCTTATCGGGTAGGTGTATCCCGTGCATACCCGAGATCACGGCCTTACACAAACCCCTGGCTGCTGAGACCAGGGCCCTCCGCTAAGAGGGGAATAATAATCAAGTAACGGGAGCTCATGGAGCAATTGGTAGGTAGCACTACCGTCCCCTGCAGTGGGAGAACAATATGGATCCAGTACATCACCGATAGATCTAATCAACCGTCAAGTCTCCCCCATACCCAAGTTATCATTATGACTTAATATAACAAGCACAAATACAATACATGATACAGTTAACCTGATAACTGGACCTGAGCTTTGTTGATAGCATAGAACAATATAATGGGAAATGGGAACAAGATAACGGGAACAATATAACAATAGATGTGGGATTCCCCATATCGCATATCAACAGCTCTCATGTCCAGTAACGGGAATATCCATATCAGTAACAGGAAACAATCATATAACATGAATACGGGAACATGGAACAATAATACATGTAATATACACGGTAATCCATATGACAAGAAGATAGAACAACACATGCATGTACACTTGTGCGGTGAGCATATGTAGTAGTGATGTCTGTGTAACGAGTATCCGTGAAGTGGTGCATGTATATATCGGTGGGACATGAATATGAAATAAGAGTATGACGTGTCATAATATCTGTGTAACATGTACATGTAATAATAGTGGTCAGTGTCTAATATCAGGTACCGTGAACTATAGTATCCGTGTAATGATGATAACAATAATGTGATATGCGGGACTTGTCCGTGTACTAGTGAAATCCGTGTAACATATATGCGTAACACTAGTACATGTAATAACAGTAGTCCGTGTATCATGTAGTACCATGTCCTATAGAATCTAGCATGCATGTCTCGTGCCAGTGTAGTGTCATAGTATCTCTGTGGATCAGTATACATATAACGTGACTGTGATATAAGACATGTCATAATGGTGTACAAGAATATGATGACATGGTGGCCCGGGTGTCAGTGGCTGTGCAGGTATGATGATCGTGTCCGAGTTGTCTCTGCCAGTATTTATTGGTACTCTAAGTACCTCCTTATCTTTCTTCTAAATCAGAAAATACCTAACCATATTCTAGGTTATTATTATTACAATGCATGTACAATTATCACCAGTTAATAGTTACCGTTATTTATCCATAATCAAGATCTATCAATCAATTGCGCTAAATATGGTAAAATATAATTATAAAAGAAAAACACTCACAAACTGGCCATAGGATTGTAGCTCTCTTTCCCACGATCGTAACGGATCCAGAATCGCCCGAATCGGAGTCCGGATGCTCCCGATATCGCCCGAATACTAAATCATAACAAAAGGATTAAATATGTAAATAAAAATATTAAATGCAAATACTGGGATATACAGGGGGTTTTCTGTAAAATTACCTTTATTGGGTTTCGGATACGGGTTTGGCTCATAACGGGTCGGGCCCAGATCCACAACCCAAACCCGTAACTTAAGTTAACGGATAATGGGTTAACGGGTTATAGGGTATTAAATAAACTCAAATGGGTTATCCAAGAGTTATTGGGTTTGGGTTTTACCCAAAGCCAATAAGGGAGGAAGAGCAGCAGCAGCAAGTGCTGCTGCTTGCTCGGGTGCGGGTCGGCCGGCCAGCCTAGCTGGCCGGCGGCGCTGGCCGGCCTACCGGCGGCGGTCCAGTGGCCGGAAAAGAGAGAGAGAAATTGAGGGAGAGAGGAAAAGAAAGAGAAAGAGAGGGAGAGAAACAGAGAAAGGAAAAGGGAAGAAAAGAAGAAGATGAAGAAGAAAAAGAGGAAGGAGGAGGAGTTGGCCGGCCTGGGGGTCGCGGCCGCCGGCGGCGGCTGCGGCGGCCGGCCGGGGACCGCGCCTGCGGCGCGTGGCCAGGAGGGGCACGGCGGTGGCGCACCGCCACCGGCCGTGGGTGTGGGTCTCGTCCAGAGAGAGAGAGAGATTAGGGAGAGAGAGAAGAGAGAGAGAGAGAGAAAGGAGAGAGAGTGGGATTATGTGAGAGAGAGAGAGAGAAAGAGAGAGAGATTTTATAGGGGGAGAGAGAGAGAGAAGAGTCAGTGGAGATGGGTAAGGCGGTGGGGGAGAACTCGCTGGAAGAAACCAGAGAAGAGAAGAGAAAGGAAAAGAAAAGAAAAAGAAAAGAAGTTTAATTTATAATATTTTAATATGGTCAAAAATTGACTAGCTCCGAATGATGCCCAAAAATTACAGAAAATAGAGAATATTATCTTGAGACGTAATATGAAAACGTTTTGCAGAAATTCTATCCAGTTTGAAAATTAAAAATCTCGGAAGCTGTCGCCGTACCGGGCGACACCGGTTTGGCTGGATTTTCGATAAATTCAGAAAATTCCCCAAAAATACCTAAACGTAGCTCATATGATTCTAAGACATAAAGTGAAAACAGATTCTCAAAATATAACTCCATTTGGGAATTAAAAATTGTAAAGCCGGTTATTGGTATCGGTCGACACCGACTACGGAGATTTTCCAAAATAATCCAGAAAATTCCAGAAAATCCTGAAAAATCTAAAATATTAGAAAATAATTTCGCTCAAACAGGTCATATTGATGTTTGGGGCCATGTTAGTAAGCAAATCCATGGCAGTGTCCACTCCCTTTTTTCCGAGAAACAAAATTGATTTTTTCCCCTCATAAGTGAGTGTTATAATTTCAAGCCAATCGATCAATCGACTTCCAAAAATAAGTGCCGTCAACATTCTAACTTCAACAATTGCATTACGAATGAGATATTATTCTAAGAATTGAAACTTGACTTGTGTTCCAATTTAGTTTTTGTGATTTTCGTGAGCAAATGAATTAAGTTGAGTCTTTCTTCAAGTTACTCCCACAGGACTTTCTCAATAGTACTATGTGCAACATCATGCCATAAACGACCACGACCAGGCCCCTATGAGTCGTCTTCCACACTTGCACAGTTTCGCTTTCGTAATAATTCTTCAGTTTCTTCCAAGTCTTCTCCTTTGAAACTCATCTCTCGATCTCTTTCTATCTCGTCCCTAAAACAGTAATTAGTACCAATCCAATCTGGTTGTGGGTAATATTTCTCCTCCTATTTATATGTTATCTCCCCTTGAGCCAAAGCCCATGCACATCCTTGCCAAAAGAATTCACCAAGTTAATAATCAGTGTTGAAACCTCACTTGCCAATGAATTCTTACTGTCGTCGCCGCCTCCACTCTTTTTTTCTGTTGCTCTTTGCAATATTGGTTGCTGGCGCTGGCTGGTACCCTGGTGCTGATGCAGTCAAGTGTCTCCCAGATCAGGAAGCTTCGTTTTTTTTCTGAGGACTGCTACCAAGGTCGCAGTCTTTTTCTGAGGACTGTGATTAAGTCGTAGTGTTTTTATGAGAACTGCTACCATGGTCGCAGTCTTTTTCTGAGGACTGCTACCAAGGTCGCAGTCTTTTTCTGAGGACTGCTACCATGGTCGAAGTCCTAATTATACTGAAAATATATACGATTTTAGCATCTCACATGCATAGTTTAATGATTATTTTCTTATGTTTCAATATTATAGAACGTTGACTCATTTGAGAGTCCTGTATTCATGTAATTACGTTTCCCTGGCAATCTTCAAGAACTCAAAACAATTATTCATGGAAGAATAATGCAAAAAATATATATAATTTCAAGCTTCTGATTGTAACTGAGATACATGGATACATAAGTAAATAAATAGAAATGTGTGAAAACTTTATAATCATTGATCTGAAAACTCCTGTACAGAAACAATATCTATGGTGTATACATTAAATAATACATGATACATTAAACAATACATGTAACAATATCTACGGGCGGCGACGAGACAATGAACGACGAGGGGCGGCGCTCGGATCTGCACTAGAAAGAGAGAGAGAGAGATTTAGACTGAGAGAGAGATCTATTTTCGTTTGTTAACTGGGACTGGGAGGGAATTTAATTTTTTGAGCTGAGAGGGAAATTCAAATTTTGGAATTGGAGGGAAATTTAAATTTTTGAGTTGAGGTTGGAACTTATGTGTCATGCCATGTGGCATGCCACATCAGCGCGGGAGTCAAAACGGGAGCTAACAAGGGAGCCAAATAGCATTTCTCTATCTGTTATCGCTCGTTTTTGGATAAATGGATCCCAATTTCTTTTGTACTTCATTTAACTCTTTTGGTCATTTTTTTTGATTGGTCAATTGTTCAATCTAATGGGTTACCTTATATAGTTTAATATCAATTTGAAGATAGGCTCCATCATGTAATTTGCTAAGTTATGGGGTTTGTACTAATTTCTTTATATTTGTGTAATGTGAATTTCATCGGTGAAACTTCAAGGTATTGCTCTAATGTTACAAAGAGAAAGGGTTATTTAGCCAATTGAATCTGTCTTAATTGGCAAACGAGTGAAAATGGATTGCGAAAGTATGCTAGTCAAATCTTATATAGTATTAAGATAGTTCTTTCATTCTTTATTGCACGACATTCGCATACTTACTCTCAGCAATAACAAATGTTTTTACTATACATTTATTGTTTTCAAAGGGTTACCTAGTTAAAAAATGGCTATATTCAAACTGGATTCAATAAGCTACATTGACTTGTGAGACACATGTCCCATGAATTATTTAGAGGCCTACATCTCATTAAATTCAAGTCACAAAATTTGAGCTAGAATAACATTATTTTTTGCCGAATTATATGCGCTAAATTTCAATCCTCTTCCAAATATTAAAAAAAAAATGTCTCATACTTTATTGTTGAAGACGTACTTCCAACCTGTATCTTATGTGTCAACAAAAGTATCTCAATAGATTTCTCTCTAGTTTCTCTCAATATAGATTTGTACTGAATTTACTCACAGGTTGTCTGAATTTCAATAACAGATTTTTTTTTCATATATTTATTATATATAAATAAAATAAGTTGAAACCCAATTTCATTCAACCCAACACAGGAATTGGAACTCAATTCCACCAAGTAACTGTTGTCGTGAAGATCAACGTCACAACAGAATCTTGTTCTAGATAGCAATAGAAAAACAACAAAATAGAAAGAGAGAGAGAGAGAGAGGCAACACAGATGAACACCGAGATTTATGTGAAAAACCCAAAAGGGAAAAATCACGGGTTGAGCTTGAGCTCGGAGGAGGCTTCGCTATGGTGGAATCAACAAAAGGGATACAAGGCACTTGGCACACCCGACTACGCCGACTTCCACGCAACTCTCACAACTCAAAATTTCTCTTCAACACAAGAGACTTTCCCTCACACTCTCTATGCTTTCAAGAGAACAAGTGAAGAAGATGCTTGATTAAGTAATGATCTCTACAACAATGAGCTTGCCTATTTATAGGCCTTTGATGACGCTTCGTCTCCTTGACCATTCAAAGATATGCATGTACCTCTACAACTTCTGTGTAGAATATCAAGCCCAAAGCATGACTGCACCATGCTCGAAGAAGACCGCACCATATCCGAAAAGTCACACGCAGAATTGCGCAACAATAATGAGTTGGAAATTGAGCCAACTCCAACAATCTCCACCTTGGCGTGATTTCAAAATCTTCAGAGATGACACAACACTCTGGAACAACTATTGCTCATTCATGAGTAATTTCATCACCTTGATGAGTACCAACTCACCTTCCCGCACCTCTGGTGGCTAGGTGCACATGCCAACTAACAGATCTTCATATTTAGTAAGCTTAAGCAATGCTTGAACTTCTCAGCCGTAACTGGTTTTGTTAAGAAGTCAGAAGCATTCTCGTCTGTGTGAACTTTTTTCACCTCGACTTTTCCATTGTTGAGCCAATCTCGAATACGATGATAACGGACTTCAATGTGTTTTGACCTTGTATGAAAGACCTGGTTCTTTGCAAGACAAATGGCACTCTGACTATCACATTGAATTGTTACAAAAGCTTGCTGTAACCCCAAATCATTTGCCAAACCCTTGAGCCATATAGCTTCCTTGGCAGCTTCTGTCAAAGCCATGTACTCTGCTTCGGTAGTAGACAAAGCACTAATCGTTTGGAGCATAGATCTCCAAGATACTGGTCCTCCACCACAAGTGAAAACATAGCCTGTAGTAGACCTTCGCTTGTCCAAATCTCCAGCATAATCAGAGTCAACAAAACCAGTGATGCACGCGTCGTCATGTTGTCTTTCAAACATAATGCTTTTGTTTCTGGTGCCCTTTAAATACCTGATAATCCACTTGACAGCTTGCCAATGCTCTCTTCCTGGATTTGACATATACTTTGACACCACGCTCATAGCTTGAGCGAGATCTGGTCTTGTGCACACCATCGCATACATTAAGCACCCAACGGCGCTTGCATACGGAATTTTCTTCATCTCTTGAACTTCATCATCAGTAGACGGACTTTGCTTTGCACTTAAATTGAAATGTGCAGCCAATGGAGTGGATACGGGTTTAGCATTTACCATATGAAACTTCTCAAGCACCTTTCCGATATATTTGCTCTGAGAAAGGTATAGCCTCATGTTATCCCGGTCTCTCTTAATCTCCATTCCAAGGATCTTCTTGGCGGCACCAAGATCCTTCATGTCAAATTCTGAACTCAATATTTCTTTGAGTTTATTTATCTTTGACGTATCCCGACATGCAATCAACATGTCATCCACATAAAGCATTAAGATGATTATGTGACCATCATCAAATGTGTGTAAGTAGACGCAACAGTCATACTTACCTCTTTTGTAGCCATTCTGGAGCATGAACGAGTCGAAGCGTTTGTACCACTGCCTCGGAGATTGCCTGAGTCCATATAAAGACTTCTTCAATCTGCATACATGATTTTCCTTTCCTGCTTCACATATCCTTCTGGTTGTGTCATATAGATGGTTTCCTCCAAATCTCCGTGAAGAAATACCGTCTTCACATCAAGCTGTTCTAGCTCCATGTCATGCTGTGCTACAAGAGATAACAACACCCTAATAGATGTATGCTTGACCACTGGAGAGAATACTTCATCATAATCGATTCCCTCTATTTGTGAGAACCCCTTCGCAACTAACCTTGCTTTGTAAGTAGGTGCCTCCGTCTCACTTAAGCTTTCTTTCTTCCGATAAATCCACTTGGAACCGATGATCTTTTGATCTTTGGGTTTCGGAACTAACTCCCAAACAGAGTTCTTGTGAAGAGATGTTATCTCTTCCGACATAGCAGCCATCCATTCTTGCCGCTCTTTACTTTCTAAAGCTTCTTTGAAAGTTGATGGATCTTCTTCGCTAGTTAAAAGTGCATAGAAGGCCTCATCCTCCCAACCTAACCGTTGAGGGGGCTTGATGACTCTTCTTGGTCTTGTCTATGCTATGCTCATAGGTTCTTCATGAACCTCTTCAGCTTGTTGTTGCTCCTCTGGCGGCTCCACCTCAGCTTGATTCTCTGCAAAGGAATCTTCTGTTGAAAAAGGAATTTCAGTATAATGATTTTCTTTACTAACCTCGTCTTTTCCAGTAGCTTCTGCTCCAAACCTTTCATCAAACACAACATCTCTACTCAATACCTTCTTCTTATTCTTCGGATCCCAGAGTCTGTAGGCCTTCACTCCCTTCTCGAAATCGAGGAAAATGCATTCGAGTGACTTTGGCTTCAACTTGTTTCGTTCATCACTGGGGATATGAACATACGCCTTGCATCCGAAAACTTTTAGAGTAGAATAATCGATGTCCTTACCGGATCAAACTTCCTCTGCACATTTGGAATCCAGCAATTTTGATGGTGACCTATTAACCAAGAAAGCAGCATGGTTAACTGACTCTGCCCAAAAAGATTCAGGCAATCCTGCATGAAGTCTCATGCATCTCTCTCGCTCCATGAGAGTTCGGTTCATTCTTTCTGCTGTGCCATTTTGTTGTAGAGTCTTCTTCACTGTGAAGTGACGAATAATACCTTCTTTCTTGCAGAACTCCAAGAATCTGCCATCTCGATATTCACCTCCATTGTCACTGCGCAAGTACTTGATCTTGCGCCCAGTTTGATTCTCTACTTCGGCCTTCCATTCTTTGAACTTCGAAAAAACTTCAGATTTCTCCCGCATGAAGTAGATCCAGATCTTCCGTGAATGATCATCCATAAACGTGACAAAATAGCGAGCACCACCATGGGATTTTGTCGGTGCCGGCCCCCATACGTCGGAGTGAATGTAGTTGAGAATCTCCTTAGCGCGATTCTCCTTGTTTGTAGGCTTGAATGATACCTTGCATTGCTTTCCAAGTACACAGTACTTACAGAAGTCCAGCTTACAAGACTCCATATTCTTCAGCAGTTTCCTTTTGTGAAGCTCCTCCATGGCTCGCTCACTCATATGGCCAAGACGTAAATGCCATAATTGAGTTGAATCTTCATCTAAACTTTTCGGCGTGGATATAGCAGCTCCACCCGAAATAGTATCTCCCTTAAGCTTGTACAAATTGTTGGGAAGTTTCTCACCTCGCATGACCACCAATGAGCCCTTGCAAATCTTGATCTTTCCTCCACCGGAAGAGTAGGTGAGGCCGAGTGCATCAAGAGTCCCGAGAGAGATCAGATTCTTCTTGAGAGCAGGAACATGTCGCACATTTCCAAAAGTACGTATGAAGCCGTCATACATCTTTATTTTCACAGTGCCTATGTCGATGATCTTGCACGCGACATTGTTCCCCATGAGAACTTCACCTCCATCCTTCTTCTCGTATGTATCAAACCAATGCTTGTTTGCACACATATGGAAGGTACAACCAGAATCAAGAATCCATAAGTCTGAAATTGGTTTACCCGAAGAAACCGAGAAAAGTCCACCTTTGTTTTCTGTGGTGAGAGCGGCCGTAGAAGGATTCTCACACTTCTTCCCTTCCTTCTGATCCGCCTTGAACTTTCGGCAATGTTTCTTGATGTGTCCCTTCTTATGGCAGTAGTAGTACTCCACATCCTTGCGGTTCCTGGACTTTGATCTCCAGCGGTTGTCCGTCCCCTTGTCTTTCTCCTTGGATCGTCCCCGTTCATTTGATCCTTTGACGAGTAGACCTTCATTCTTCAAGTCATTACTTGTGCTTTTGTTCATCTTGACATGAGAGATAATGTCTTGGACAACCTCCTCGAACCGAAGAGTCTCCTTGCCGAACATGAGTGTGGTTCGAAAATGCTTGAAGGATGATGGCAAAGACCGTAGTAAAAGCAAAGCTTTGTCCTCCTCCTCGTACTTGACCTCAACTCGCAACAAATCATTAATGCAACGATTAAATAAATTTAGATGTTCCATAAGATCATCTCCTTCTTCCATACGAAGATTATACAGCTGATCTTTTAAGAAAAGTTTGTTAGATAGAGTCTTACCCATATAAAGTTTCTCTAACTTCTCCCATGTGCATTTGGCGGTTGTCGCTTCCATCACATTGTAGGTGACTTCAACGGATAAGTGTAGCTCAATAGAGCTCATAGCTTTCATGTCGGCCTTGTTCCAGGCTTCCGTAGTCATTATCTCTGGCTTGGACTCGACGTCTAAAATGCACATGTGAAGATCCTATTGTATCAAGATGTTCTTCATCTTTCGTTGCCATAAGGTGAAGTTGCTCCGTCCATCGAATGGTTTCAACTCAACCTTCACACCGCCGATTGTTGACTTCTCTTCCGCCATCTTGAACACTCCAACCTTGCTCTGATACCACTTTGTTGTCGTGAAGATCAACGTCATAACAGAATCTTGTTCTAGATAGCAATAGAAAAACAACAAAATAGAAAGAGAGAGAGAGAGGCAACACAGATGAACACCGAGATTTACGTGGAAAACCCAAAAGGAAAAAACCACGGGTTGAGCTTGAGGCTCGGAGGAGGCTTCACTATGGTGGAATCAACAAAAGGGATACAAGGCACTTGACACACCCGACTACGCCGACTTCCACACAACTCTCACAACTCAAAATTTCTCTTCAACACAAGAGACTTTCCCTCACACTCTCTATACTTTCAAGAGAACAAGTGAAGAAGATGCTTGATCAAGTAATGATCTCTACAACAATGAGCTTGCCTATTTATAGGCCTTTGATGACGCTTCGTCTCCTTGACCATTTAAAGATATGCATGTACCTCTACAACTTTCGTGTAGAATATCAAGCTCAAACATGACTGCACCATGCTCGAAGAAGACCGCACCATATCTGAAAAGTCACACGCAGAATTGCGCAACAATAATGAGTTGGAAATTGAGCCAACTCCAACAGTAACCAAATAGCATGAATAAAAATCAGCAATTATATGATTTAAGCTCATTGATTAGCTGCCTAATGGTGCAATTATTTGTAAAAAAAAATTCGTTTTATTGACCATCTCAATTCCTTAAACGAACGGATGGCAGTTATATACGCATCATTTACCATGGAAAGAATCATGGAATTGCAATCCAAAAACGAGTCAATAAACAAAATCTTTTGCTTTCTCATCTCTTTAGATAAAACTGACGCATTTTAGTAGTTCAGTTAGTCTACTTGCAACCTGAACAAAACTGGAATTTAAATCTTATCATTTTTATAAAAACAGTGGACAGTCATCTTTTTAGACAAAACATCCCTGTCGATGATTTGTAGTTTTGTATAAGCCCTTATTTGCCACTCATGTTTTATAATAACAATAAAGCAGTCAAAATACGAGAAAGATAATGAAGTAATAACAACCATTTAGATGGAATTAAATAATGAGATTTTGAAAACATGAAGAGGGCAAAAAAAGGAAGAAAAAAACATAGATTAAACCAGCGCACTATCTAACTCAATTTACAAGTACTGATGGAAACACCTTGCTCTATGATCTACTCTTGCTCATCATTGTCTTTAGTGAACAACTCAAAGAAGAAGAAGATGATGATGACGACGAGGAGGAGGCGAACGACGAGGACGCCGATGACTCGTCACCCTTCGTCACGATCTGACCAAAACTGGCTGAATCGAGTGGCAACTCAACTGTTGCGTTACCTTCCCCTTCTCCATTCCCTCCACCCAACTCCTCTCCCCCCACCACCTCAAACACCGCCGCCGCCTCGTCACCGCCCACTGAGCCCAACTCCTCCCCCTTCACTTGATCCCTACAAATCGGGGACATAGAATGCGACCGAAGCCACATGTCAATGCACTCAACATGAAACACATGATTGCATCTAGGCAACACTCTCCCAACCTCACCCTCTGTTGTACGCAGGATAACAACCTCTCTGAGGAATCCACCAACCAGGCGGAGACTGATGCAGCCGGAAATGTAACCAACACAACAAGAACAGAGAACAATCGAGAAAGGCAATCAACACAGTATTTAACGAGGTTCGGCAACGTGCCTACGTTCTCGGGGTAAGAGAGAGAGAGAGAGAGAGAGAGAGAGAGATATTTTATTGATTCAACAATCAATACAAACTAATACAGAGGGAACTTTTTAGGGATACAATACATGAGGGTTCTAACCCTTATTTATAGCCACAGAGTCCTTAGGTTTTTAGGAAATCCCGAATGAATTCGATCCCAACCAGAAAAGAATCCGAATCTATAAAGGACAACAGAAAACGCGTCTGTCGGTCAACCGCCGGTCGACCGTCTCCAACCAAGACTTGGCTTCTTTCAGTCGGTCGACCGCTTCCATGCAACGGTCGACCGGGCGGTCGATCGTTCTGCGTCTGTGCACCTTGTGCACACCAGTCGACTGGGTGATCGACCGGCTCTTTGCATCGGTCGACCGGACGACCGTGCACTGTTGTAGCCTGCTGCATGCGCCATTTCTCGCTCCTTTATCTTCCAATCTCTATACTATCTTCCTCTATCTCATCTATCTCCTCTCTCCCTACACCCTCCTCCATCAGACTCAAGCACAGAACACAATCCATTGTACTCTCACCCTCTTTCTTCTCACAAACAAACATAGGGAGAGAAGCAACAACTTAGCATCTAGCCCTTTAGAAAAAAAAACGTCGCCTCGTCGATTCGCATAGTGAGGCCGACGAGGGTCATTTGAAATGGCTCAAAAACTGCATATGCGATGACAGGCGTCCGTCTGAGGAACCAAAGGGTGTAAATATGGAGGAGAATTACGAAGAAGACGACGATTGATAGAAGTATGACTGTAACGCCCCGATCCTGTGGGTACGGAGACGTTACTGTAACGTATATACGCATGTCAGAAATACCCTCACGTATATACGCTAAGCATCAGTACAGGCAAGAATTAGAGTACGGAAGCAAATGGTGCATTATACATTCCAACACGTGAGTACAATTACAAAGTTATCATCAGAGGTGATTCAATATTACATGAATATTACATCACTGATATGCGCAATTGCGAGAATACAAGTAGATGTACAAGTATGAACAGTATAAATGGAGGCTCAGAGTCATAACAGGAAAACTCTAGAGCCGAACAAGGGGGCCTGGAAGGATGGACCTCTGGACGATCTGCTAGGGATCTACGCTACCGCTGCGCCACTCTGATCAGCAACAGGGAGAATCCACACGCTCCAAGCTCCATAACATGGACATGAGGATCCAGGGGAGTCAGATAAAAACTCCCCAGGCGAGTGGTGAGGCAAAAGCCAGATGGCGTGCAAGGATAAGCACATGTGTATCGATAAAACCGAATCATAATCATGCATTGAAAACCATGTCATGAGCAGAAGCATGTAAGCAAGTAGATGTCAAACAGGAAGTACTCAAAGTATGATAAGATAAGAACAGGAGACTGGTGGAATAGAATACAAGGGATAAAGCAGGGTATGAGCAGCTAATATGATAATAATCATAAAGCCGGAAATCCGAAATAAAATCCAGTACAAGCAAATATGGTAAGACATATCACAGATTCATAGCCGTTTAAGTTGCAGGCTTCAGTATGCGTCCCATTCCACATACTTCTACTTACAACTTAAAGAGCAGATTATCATATTGACACTTTATTATTACTCGTCTTACCCTGATATCTAGATATGTGAACTAGCGTCCCAGTACACATATATCCATATCTGAGTAAAACAAGGTTGTTATTGGAAACTAGCGGGGGTATCAACGAACAATGTTTACAGTGGGTCCCGTATATGCCCGGGGCCACGACCCAGGATTGTTCCATCGTTGGGGTATGGAACCAGCCGCAAGGCTAACAGGAGGGTCTTATGGATGCCCTTATCATGATGGTTACCAGGAAGGAGGGAGCCAGCACTCCCCTCGGTCCCATGGAGGCCCACAGGTCAGACCGGAAGTTTTAGTTGCACAACATGCCTAATACCACTGTAAACACGAACATATATTGATAGCCGCAAGTTTCTCCCGACCCGATGCAAGTTGGTCCTTTTTAGGATTTATTAGGTAATTATCATTTATGGGAATAACAGGTGCAAGACATGATCAGGAGTTCAGGAGTTCAGGTCACTGTATATAATACAGGATAACAGGTCACTGTACATAGTACAGGATAACAAGGTAGGATTCCCGTAAATGTGATAATCACAAGGTCAAGTATATCATGCCAGGTGTCAAGTGATAGCATGACAGGAGGATGATATTTGGCAGGTGACCAATCATGTCAAGAGATTGATATTAATCCGGTGGCAAGTCATGTCATAGCTAGGGGCCTTGCCAAGTAGTAGCATGTTTGGTGTTAGGTGATAACACATCAGTTGTCAGGTGATACAAACAGGAGTTAAATAGTAACATGTAAATGACAGGTATGAAGTAATGGCATGTTAAGTGTTAACATATCAGGTAAGTACATGGCAAGTGATAGAGTAGTAGCTGAGTACAACCAAGCGGAGCTGAGCAAGCTGGAGGCACAGACAGCAAACAGTATTTAACACTGGAGCGTCTGGTGAGGTTACCAGAGCAACTCGGCTTAAAGTGCGAGTAGAAAGTCCGGCAGTATTTCGCCTAGACGAATCTAGTGGTAAAACGCTGAACGCTGATCATGATAACCAGGCGGAGCTGAACAAGCTGGAAGCACAGGCAGCGAACAGGGTTTAGACACTAATGCGCTTGGCGAGGTTACCGGGACAACTCGTTTTAGAATACGAGTAGAAAATCCAGTAACAAACTTGCCTAGACGAATTTAGTGAAAAAAGCGCTGAGCGCTAAGTATGCTAACCAGATGGAGCTGAGAAACCTGACGGTCCCAATCACCTCTCTTTCGAGATAGTGAGAGACCGGAGGCTGAATGGTCTGGAGGCAGTGCTGAGAAACCTGACGGTCCCAATCACTTCTCTTTCAAGATAGTGAGAGACCGGAGGCTGAGGACTGAGGGACCAAGAACGCTCGCACTCTCGGTGGTTACCAGCCATCCCAGGAGTGGGCAGAAACCCAGAGTTCAACGACCACGAAGGGTCGGCCACGCATAGTATAAAGTAGTAAAATACATGTAAACATGGAATAAAATACATGTCAACCCGATGAAGCGGGGAAACCCAAATGGAGGCGAGAGCGAGAACACTCGCCTAAATCACCGGAATGCCGAAAAGTCTGAAATCCATGGAACTCGCGCACGCGCCAGAATATATATATATTGTAGAGAGAGAAAGTGAAGAGGAGAGAGAAAGAGTTAGAGAGAGGGACATCTAGAGAGAGAAGTATATGGGAAGAGAGAGTGCATAGGGAGACGCGGGTTTTGAAAGTGAGACGCGGGGGTCGCAGACGCGGGAATAGCAGACGCGGGAATAGCGTCGCGAGAATAGCAGACACGGAAATTACAGACGCGAGAATAGCAGACGCGGAAGTAGCAGACGCGGGAATAGCAGACGCGGGAATAGCAGACGCGGGGTTCGCGTCGCATAGATGCCACAAACGCGAGGTCTGCGTTCAAGTCAGGACGAGAGGAGAACGCGGACGTGGGTTCTGCGTCGCGTTAACACAAGAAGAACACAGACGCGGGCATAGGCTCCACGTCGTATCAATATAGGAACGCGCGGATTGCGTTAAGGAATTGCCTAGACGCGGGGTTGAGATCCGCGTCAAGAAACAAACAGAGAGGAGGGAAGGTGATTTCTTTGGTGGTGGTGATGTTAGTGTTTGTCGTTGCAATTGTCACCGGAAAGATTACCGGAATAATCGTGAACGATTACCGGAATAATCATCAGAGACGTTGCCCTAAATGATTACCGGAATAATCGTAAACGATTACCGGAATAATCATCGGAGAGTTGAAATTATCACCGGAATGATTACCGGAATAATCGTGAACGATTACCGAAATAATCACCGGAGCCGGAATGATCACCGGAATAATCGTGAACGATTACCGGAATGATCACCGGAGATATTACCGACGAAGAGGAGCTCGGCCCTCAATCCTAAGGAGGTGGCCGGCCCATGATTTGGTGATGGGGTGGTGGTTTTGTGGAGGGTTTTGATGGTGGTGGTATTTTTAGAGAAGGTGGAGGCTTTGGTGGAGTTGTTGGAGTTTGTGGTGGTTTACATGGAGATGGAGGAGGAAGAAGATGAAGGTAAGGAGTTGGAGAAGTTGTAGTGGTTGTTGTTGTGGTGGAGATGAAGGAGGAGTTGGTGGTGGTTAAGGTGTTGGTGAAGAGAAAATGAAGTGAAATGAAGAAGGGAAGGTTTATATAGGAATTGGATTTGTGAAGGTGTTGTAAAAATGTAAAAGAGAGGGGGTTATTTGTAAAATGGTGGGGTGAGGTGGCTCTCTCTTGGCCGGCCATGGAGATGGGAGAGAGGTTGGATATTTTGGAGAAGATATTTTTGGTGGGGGAGATATTTTTGATGGAAGATTGGAGAAGATAATGGAAGAATGGAGAATGTTGGAGATTTTGGTGGAAAGAAAAGGAAGGAAAGAAAATAGGAAAAAGGAAAAGAAAATGAAAAAAGGAAGATATTTTCTTGGAAGAAAAAGTGAAAATAATTAGAGTGACGGATTCCCGGGATTCAGTTGCGGATGCGGAAAACTTTCGGAAAAATACCGAAATCGTCCCGAAATCAAGTATCTCGGAACGACCCGCAAAAATCTCAAAAATAAAGAATATTATTCTAAGAATCACGGTGAAATTCGTTTCAAGTTTATAGTTTTTAAACTAAAAATCCTGGAATCGGCCGCCAATATCGGTCGACACCAAATCTGGCAGAAAATCTGATAAATTCTGAAAATGCCCAAAAAATGAGTTAAGATAGTAAATATTATTCTAAGAAAATATGTGAAAGCGGTTTCTCAAAATTTGACTCCATTTGTAAATTAAAAATTCAGAAGTCGGTCAGCGGTGCTGGTCGACACCGGTTTTGAAGATTTTCCATTTAATTCAGGAAAATTTCAGAAAATCATAGAAAATCTAAAATATTAAAAAATGCTGTTTGAAACTGAAATTGGTCAAATCTGATTATCGGAAAGACCAAATCGAGTAATACACTAGGATCAGGTCCCCGGTTCAGAGAAGGGCAGACTCTGAGTCCACAAATCCGGATCCAAGACAAAACGATTATATAAATAATTCATAATACAAATAAATACAGGAAGTAAATCAAAAATACGATCGAAAAATCTGAATACGCAACTAAGTACGTATTCCGGGAGCGGGGTGTTACATTCCATCCACCTTACAAAAAATTGCGTCCTCGCAATTTCGATAAGGGGTAAAATGAACACAAAGAGGACAAGGACGGGAATTATACCAATTAAGATGTGAAGCACTATAGGTAGGGCTCTCAAGTCGAATGAACAGTAATCAGAATATAGATATCTTCTGCACCTCTGGCTGTATAAGTTTTTGAACGGTACCAAATAATACTGATCTGATGTCGTTGCTTTGCAATAGAATTCCAGTTGTACTGCATACTTGATAGCCCTCCGAGAATAAGCCAGAATACTGAAGATAAAGGAAACCCTGATAGTCCTGAGCATAATAAAGAAGACCGATAATACCAGCATCAATCACTCTAAAAGATATAGCCGAGGATGTAGAGAATTCCGACTACTGACTTCTGAAAGCTAACCCGATTAGGATCAATCCTGAAAATACCCGAGCACCATAGAGTCAGCCGAAGAGATCATATAATAGCTTTATTCAGAACCAGCCACTACCTCTCTAGTATATCCATATCTTAAGTTGGTATAAAGGCTTCGAAAAACCAAAACAGGGGAAAGATGGAAGTATGGAATCAAAGGAAGGATGATCAAGAAAGAATAGATAACTCTGTACATGTAGTTGGACTGTATAACCAGGACTCATGCATTCCAGTTGCAAATTTCTTTACCATTAATTTGCCGTCTGGACGTACTGAGGATGTAGAACCTAGGCTAGGCTCTGATACCACCCTGTAACGCCCCGATCCTGTGGGTACGGAGACGTTACTGCAACGTATATACGCAGGTCAGAAATACCCTCACGTATATACGCTAAGCATCAGTACAGGGAAGAATCAGAGTACGGAAGCAAATGGTGTATTATACATTCCAACACGTGAGTACAATTACAAAGTTATCACCAGAGGTGATCCAATATTACATGAATATTACATCACTGATATGCGCAATTGCGAGAATATAAGTAGATGTACAAGTATGAACAGTATAAATGGAGGCTCAGAGTCATAACAGGAAAACTCTAGAGCCGAACAAGGGGGCCTGGAAGGATGGAGCTCTGGACGATCTGCTAGGGATCCACGCTACGCTGCGCCACTCTGATCAGCAACAGGGAGAATCCACACGCTCCAAGCTCCATGACATGGACATGAGGATCCAGGGGAGTCAGATAAAACTCCCCAGGCGAGTGGTGAGGCAAAAGCCAGATGGCGTGCAAGGATAAGCACATGTGTATCGATAAAACCGAATCATAATCATGCATTGAAAACCGTCTCGTGAGCAGAAGCATGTAAGCAAGTAGATGTCAAACAGGAAGTACTCAAAGTATGATAAGATAAGAACAGGAGACTGGTGGAATAGAATACAAGGGATAAAGCAGGGTATGAGCAGCTAATATGATAATAATCATAAAGCCGGAAATCTGAAATAAAATCCAGTACAAGCAAATATGGTAAGGCATATCACAGATTCATAGCCGTTTAAGTTGCAGGCTTCAGTATGCGTCCCATTCCACATACTTCTACTTATAACTTAAAGAGCAGATTATCATATTGACACTTTATTATTACTCGTCTTACCCTGATATCTAGATATGTGGACTAGCGTCCCAGCACACATATATCCATATCTGAGTAAAGTAAGGTTGTTATTGGAAACTAGCGGGGGTATCAACGAACAATGTTTACAGTGGGTCCCGTACATGCCCGGGACCACGGCCAGGATTGTTCCATCGCTGGGGTATGGAACCAGCCGCAAGGCTAACAGGAGGGTCTTATGGATGCCCTTATCATGATGGTACCAGGAAGGAGGGAGCCAGCACTCCCCTCGGTCCCCTGGAGGCCCACAGGTCAGACCAGAAGTTTTAGTTGCACAACATGCCTAATACCACTGTAAACACGAACATATATTGATAGCCGCAAGTTTCCCCGACCCGATGCAAGTTGGTCCTTTTTAGGATTTATTAGGTAATTATCAATTTACGGGAATAACAGGTGCAAGACATGATCAGGAGTTCAGGAGTTCAGGTCACTGTATATAATACAGGATAACAGGTCACTGTACATAGTACAGGATAACAAGGCAGGATTCCCGTAAATGTGATAATCACAAGGTCAAGTATATCATGCCAGGTGTCAAGTGATAGCATGACAGGAGGATGATATTTGGCAGGTGACCAATCATGTCAAGAGATTGATATTAATCCGGTGGCAAGTCATGTCATAGCTAGGGGCCTTGCCAAGTAGTAGCATGTTTGGTGTTAGGTGATAACACATCAGTTGTCAGGTGATACAAACAGGAGTTAAATAGTAACATGTAAATGACAGGTATGAAGTAATGGCATGTTAAGTGTTAACATATCAGGTAAGTACATGGCATGTGATAGAGTAGTAGCTGAGCACAACCAAGCGGAGCTGAGCAAGCTGGAGGCACAGACAGCAAACAGTATTTAACACTGGAGCGTCTGGTGAGATTACCAGAGCAACTCGGCTTAAAGTACGAGTAGAAAGTCCGGCAGTATCTCGCCTAGATGAATCTAGTGGTAAAACGCTGAACGCTGATCATGATAACCAGGCGGAGCTGAACAAGCTGGAAGCACAGGCAGCGAACAGGGTTTAGACACTAATGCGCTTGGCGAGGTTACCGGGACAACTCGTTTTAGAATACGAGTAGAAAATCCAGTAACAAACTTGCCTAGACGAATTTAGTGAATAAAGCGCTAAGCGCTAAGTATGCTAACCAGATGGAGCTGAGAAACCTGACGGTCCCAATCACCTCTCTTTCGAGATAGTGAGAGACCGGAGGCTGAATGGTCTGGAGGCAGTGCTGAGAAACCTGACGGTCCCAATCACTTCTCTTTCAAGATAGTGAGAGACCGGAGGCTGAGGACTGAGGGACCAAGAACGCTCGCACTCTCGGTAGTTACCAGCCATCCCAGGAGTGGGCAGAAACCCAGAGTTCAACGACCACAAAGGGTCGGCCACGCATAGTATAAAGTAGTAAAATACATGTAAACATGGAATAAAATACATGTCGACCCGATGAAGCGGGGAAACCCAAATGGAGGCGAGAGCGAGAACACTCGCCTAAATCACCGGAATGCCGAAAAGTCTGAAATCCATGGAACTCGCGCACGCGCCAGAATATATACATATTGTTGAGAGAGAGAAAGTGAAGAGGAGAGAGAAAGAGTTAGAGAGAGAGGGACATCTAGAGAGAGAAGTATATGGGAAGAGAGAGTGCATAGGGAGACGCGGGTTTTGAAAGTGAGACGCGGGGTCGCAGACGCGGGAATAGCAGACGCGGGAATAGCGTCGCGAGAATAGCAGACACGGAAATTACAGACACGGGAATAGCAGACGCGGGAATAGCAAACGCGGGGTTCGCGTCGCATAGATGCCACAAACGCGAGGTCTGCGTTCAAGTCAGGACGAGAGGAGAACGCGGACGCGGACGTGGGTTCTGCGTCGCGTTAACACAAGAAGAACACAGACGCGGGCATAGGCTCCATGTCGTATCAATATAGGAACGCGCGGATTGCGTTAAGGATTGCCTAGACGCGGGGTTGAGATCCGCGTCAGGAAAGAAACAGAGAGGAGGGAAGGTGATTCCTTTGGTGGTGGTGATGTTAGTGTTTGTCGTTGCAATTGTCACCGGAAAGATTACCGGAATAATCGTGAACGATTACCGAATAATCATCAGAGACGTTGCCCGAAATGATTACCGGAATAATCGTAAACGATTACCGGAATAATCATCGGAGAGTTGAAATTATCACCGGAATGATTACCGGAATAATCGTAAACGATTACCGGAATAATCACCGGAGCCGGAATGATTACCGGAATAATCGTGAACGATTACCGAATGATCACCGGAGATATTACCGACGAAGAGGAGCTCGGCCCCCAATCCTAAGGAGGTGGCCGGCCCATGATTTGGTGATGGGGTGGTGGTTTTGTGGAGGGTTTTGATGGTGATGGTATTTTTGGAGAAGGTAAAGGAGAAGGTGGAGGCTTTGGTGAAGTTGTTGGAGTTTGTGGTGGTTTACATGGAGATGGAGGAGGAAGAAGATGAAGGTAAGGAGTTGGAGAAGTTGTAGTGGTTGTTGTTGTGGTGGAGATGAAGGAGGAATTGGTGGTGGTTAAGGTGTTGGTGAAGAGAAAATGAAGTGAATGAAGAAGGGAGGGTTTATATAGGAATTGGATTTGTGAAGGTGATGTAAAAATGTAAAAGAGAGGGGGTTATTTGTAAATGGTGGGTGTGGTGGCTCTCTCTTGGCTGGCCATGGAGATGGGAGAGAGGTTGGATATTTTGGAGAAGATATTTTTGGTGGGGGAGATATTTTTGGTGGAAGATTGGAGAAGATAATGGAAGAATGGAGAATGTTGGAGATTTTGGTGGAAAGAAAAGGAAGGAAAGAAAATAGGAAAAAGGAAAAGAAAATGAAAAAAGGAAGATATTTTCTTGGAAGAAAAAGTGAAAATAATTAGAGTGGCGGATTCCCGGGATTCAGTTGCGGATGCGGAAAACTTTCGGAAAAATACCGAAATCGTCCTGAAATCAAGTATCTCGGAACGACCCACAAAAATTCTCAAAAATCAAGAATATTATTCTAAGAATCACGGTAAATTCATTTCAAGAAATTCTTTATAGTTTTTAAACTAAAAATTCTGGAATCGGCCGCCAATATCGGTCGACACCAAATCTGGCAGAAATCTGATAAATTCTGAAAATGCCCAAAAATGAATTAAGATAGTAAATATTATTCTAAGAAAATATGTGAAAGCGGTTTCTCAAAATTTGACTCCATTTGTAAATTAAAAATCCAGAAGTCGGTCAGCGGTGCTGGTCGACACCGGTTTTGAAGATTTTCCATTTAATTCAGGAAAATTCCAGAAAATCATAAAAAATCTAAAATATTAAAAAATGCTGTTTGAAACTGAAATTGGTCAAATCTGATTATCGGAAAGACCAAATCGAGTAATACACTAGGATCAGGTCCCCGGTTCAGAGAAGGGCAGACTCTGAGTCCACGAATCCGGATCCAAGACAAAACGATTATATAAATAATTCATAATACAAATAAATACAGGAAGTAAATCGAAAAATACGATCAAAAAATCTGAATACGCAACTAAGTTCGTATTCCGGGAGCGGGGTGTTACAATGACCGCGACAAGTAAGAGCTTTCCATTGTAAGGGTATGTGCCAGCATCCTAACTACTACGATCGTAGTCAGGAGTGTTAATGTTGGACATACTTCTGATGCTACTTCTACCCACTTGGTGAAGTAATTGTACGGTTATATAAAGAGGGAGATTTTGGGGGCTAGAGAGGGGGAGGGTTTGTTGTGTTGGGAGAGGGGTTCATGTGGGGGAGAGGAGTCGGAGATGGCGCAGGGAATTAGGGTTGGGGACCAATTTTTTTGCATGCTTGAGTGGCTCCAATCCAGAGAACAAGGAAGAGGGGGGAATTGTTTAAGAGGTTATTTGCACTTACTACCCCTGTCAATGTCCAAATGTGACTCTGAGCTTGTTTATTTATTTAGAGTGTTAAAGGTGAGCTATTAAATTTTAACTAGCTCCAACTTTTCTTTTCTTTTTTTTATTTTTATTTTTTTCAGAAGAAGTTTGTGGGTTAACTGTCAGCTCACACGCACTCTATTCACATATTTCGCACTCCATGAAATTCGAATCAATACTCATAGAAGAGTAAACCCAACAGCTTACCGTGTGGCCACATACAGAGACACTCTCAACGTTTTTTTTTTAACCTCTCAATTTTCTTGCAATAGAAGTACATGTCTACATGCAAAATATTTAAAGATGCACAATTTTGAATACCATAATTGGAGAGGTATATACAGAAAAGGACCTCTCTTATTTATGTATTTCTGCATTTTGTACCACTTTATTCAGTCTATTAGTAGGAGATGAGGTAGAAGTGAGAATCTCGTGGAGGCGACCGCATCATCTCTTTCTTTTAATTTAATTTAATTTAATGCTTTATTGTGAAGCAAGCAAATGCGAACAAATCCCGAGAGTATGAAACTAGAGGTCATGCTTCTATTATTTTTACTATTTATAATTATTGAATAATATTTGGGTCACTCGCCTCATGTGAACAGTGATTGGATCAAGCTATACTTTTTCCTTCTATTCCGTGACAACTTTTAAGTGAAACTTTTCCCACAACTTTTAAATAATATTTTACTCAACCAACGGTTTAATACATTTGTGTGTATTAATTATATATTTATCTCTTAAGGTTTGCATTGATTAAAGTATAATAATCAGCTTTGTGATTGACCAGGAGACATAATCACATGTATGTTGGGAACCGAGGGTTACATCATCTCTCCAAGACATCCTCTCTTTGCGAGTTCACAGGAAGACTGTGTGTGAAATTATAACTTCATCTTTGCATTTTTTTTTTCAAGTCTTCCTCTCTTTGTCTCTTTACTTCTGATCCACAACATGCGTAAGGCACACTTGAATGGTTTGATGCTACGAGTTCACCTCATCTTTTTCCGAGTCTTCATCTTTCCAAATCTTCCTCTCTCTGTCTCTTATGAATTTATTACTTCATATTTTTTCAAGTCTTCCTTCCAAGTCTTCCTCTCTTTACATAACACACACGTAAGGTTCTTAACTCCTGTCCCTTATGCATAGTCCCCACATTTGAATGGTTTGATGCTACAAGTTCACAGGAAGTCTTCATCTCTCCAAGTCTTCCTCTCTCTGTCTCTTATGAAATTATAACTTCATCTTTTTTAAAATCTTCCTCTCTTTGTCTCTTTGCTTCTGACCCACAACACGCGTAAGGTTCTGAGCTCCCACCCCTTACTCATGGTCCCCCACACTTGAATGGTTTGATGCTACGAGTTCACAAGAAGGCTCTGTGTGTGAAATTATAACCTCATCTTTTTCCGAGTCTTCATCTCTCCAAGTCTTCCTCTCTCTGTCTCTTATGAATTTATTACTTCATCTTTTTCAAGTCTTCCTTCCAAGTCTTCCTCTCTTTACATAACACACACGTAAGGTTCTTAACTCTTGTCCCTTATGCATAGTCCCCACATTTGAATGGTTTGATGCTACAAGTTCACAGGAAGCCTTCATCTCTCCAAGTCTTCCTCTCTCTGTCTCTTATAAAATTATAACATCATCTTTTTTAAAATCTTCCTCTCTTTGTCTCTTTGCTTCTGACCCACAACACATGTAAGGTTCTGAGATCCCGCACCTTATGCATGGTCCCCCACACTTGAATGGTTTGATGCTACGAGTTCACAGGAAGGCTCTGTGTGTAAAATTATAACTTCTTTTATTCATCTTTCCAAGCCTTCCTCTCTGTCTCTTATGCCAAGAGTTAATAAATCATAATTACTTATACGTCCCGCACTTTCTGTCTGTCCGAGACATTTCTCATCCTATTTACATACTTATACTTTCGTCCTCGTCATTAGAAGTTACGAGTAGGGGTGAAAACAAATCACATAATTAACAAATAGTTCGTTAAATATTTGTCTAGTTATTCGATCCGATTGATTTTGTGTGATTATTTAAATGTAAACAAATACTTTTTACTATTCGTAATTTAAAAGTATTGAATCTGAACATTCTAGTATTCGATTCGATAGTTTGATAAGCTATTTAATATATGGGGTTAATGTACCTCAGCCTGCGGGCTGAGAGAGTTTCTCAGCCTGCGGGACGTGGCTGAATATAGGCCACAAATCGGTCGCAGAGTGTTGGCGCCAAAAAAATCAAAAAAATCCCGCCTAAACAATCGTCAAACAAATTGACAAAAATACCCCTTTTATATGACGACTGCGACTTCTAGCATTAAAAAAGTAAATGTACCTTCCATGGTCGCAGACTTAATACAGAATAAAGAATACAGGACAAAAAAATGC
Source organism: Agave tequilana (assembly GCA_038442645.1). Taxonomy (NCBI): domain Eukaryota; kingdom Viridiplantae; phylum Streptophyta; class Magnoliopsida; order Asparagales; family Asparagaceae; genus Agave; species Agave tequilana. The sequence continues at coordinate 210,760 of JAVJIF010033076.1, forward strand.
TATCGTATAGCAATGCGACCTCATTCCGTACTGCGACCAAAGTCGCAAACTTCTTTCTCATGCCTTATGTAAAAGAAGTAATTAATATTATATCTACCGTGATACAACAACAGTCTAGAAAAAGAGTCGCACTAATGTTAATCTCCGATAAAGGAAAGATGTGCAACATACGTAATATAAAGATATAGGCAAACAATTCTATAAAAGTTAATTTGTACTTCACGTATTAAACCATACTCAACCGTCCCCTGTAACAATTATTGTTACTATTCATGTTCTTCCACAATATATTTATCTTTATATAATGCTTGTTACTAATATATTATCTCATACCTAAAAACTATATTTTTGCTCTTCCTTTTCAATTTGATTTCAAAAACTTCCAAAAAAAATTCATTCTTGAATCATGTCTTCCCCATCTTCTTCCTCTGAACACTCAGAATTCAACTTCAATCAATCCCCCACCGGTCCTCTTTCTTCAGGGTATTCTAGTGAATCTGATACCAGTCTGGACTTCACTCCTTTTGACTATCTCACTACATCAAATAATGTATTAACTGATCCTCCTATTCATGATGATAATGAAGTTTTCATGTGGGTTAGTGAAGAAGACATTATTCCTCTGCCACTTGACGGAGACATGCTTGATGAAAGCATGACCTCTGATGCTGTAGGCTCGCTTTCTCGCAGCAGGTCAGACGAAGAGCTTGATATAGACGATCCATTCTGGGAGTTTATCGGTGAAAAAAAAAATCACAGAAACAGGAACATGATGAGGAAATAAGTGATGAAGAGGAAGACCAGGAGAATGAAGACGACGAATCTGCTTATGATGGTGATAATGATGAGGATTAGGATTTCCTGATCTTCTGATATTCAACCTTATTTGTCTTCTTTTAAAAAGCTTTTAATTCTCTTTTTTTGTAAGGTCTCTCTCTCACTGTATTAACGTATAAAAACTCTTTTTAATTACATATCAAACTGCGACCTTACTCGCAGTATTGCGATCATAGTCGCAGTCCCATGGTCGCATAATATATATAAAAAAACAATTTAATTGTTCATAGGAGTATCAGATAACATTCATAAATTATACGAAGTACAAATATTTGATGACTAACAGTTGACATTTTATGGTCGCAGATACTTAATCATTTATCAGTTCCCAATGCGACTATGTTCGCAATAATGAACTGTTTTGGAGTTCAAAGTAATTTAAAATTATAGTGTATTAACTTTTAAACTGTTTTGGATAACTGAACAGTCACCTAGAAAGTATACAATTTTTGGGAAAGATAGAAAATATATTTGAGAGATATTCACGTGGTTCGAGAGCTAAAACTTTGGAATTCCGGGATTAAAAATATATAAAGGGTGATGAGCAAAGGATTAAAAACATACAAAGTTATTTTTTGCTCAAACTCGTTACTCTGTCTGTTCGGAAAATACATTCAAAAAAATGTCTTCACCATCACCACCGTCTTCACCGGAAAGAAGCCAATCATCAAATGATGATTTTATGTTTAGTTCTGAAACAATGTCTCGCTACGGGTCAGAATCTGAGCTTGATACAGACGACCCTTTCTGGGAGTTCATTGATGAACCAAAACACAAACATGAAGAGGAAGAAATCAACGATGAGACTGTACCTGAAGAGGAGGAAGAGACAGAAGACGAAAGCGATAAAGAAGACGAAAGCATGACTCTTGACGACGAATCTGATTACGATGGTGATGACGACGATTAGAAGTTATAAAATTGTATTTTGTTTTTCTTTTTAAATATATATAAATCTGTTTTCTAAAGTTATTTGTGTGAATTACATTTTTTACTACAATGTATTGGTTGAAAAATACTGCGACCATGGACGCAGACTTAATAAAAACAATGCGACCAAGGTCGCAGTTACTGGTCTTTAGTCTTAATCAACAACAACACTGCTACCTTGATCGCAGTTTCTGACCGTAGTCTTTATAATAAAAACTGCGACCTTGATCGCAGTTTGTTGGTGTTTAGTCTTAATAAAATACACAGCGAACTTGGTCGCAGTTGCTGATCTTTACTCTTAATCAATAACATCACTGCGACCTTGGTCGCAGTTGGTGATATTTATAAATAATCAACAACATTGCGACTTTGGTCGCAGTTGATGAACGCAGTTTTTTGGTCGCAATGTCGACCCTGGTCGCAGTTGTTTCCCTTTGCACTTTAGTCTTATGCGACCTTGGTCGCAGTGTCGTCTCTGGTCCAAGTTGTTTTGTTTGCAATGCACGACTGCGACCAAAAGGTCGTAGTTTATTAAAAAAACAAATATGCTTTTTATTTATGTCCAGGCATTTATCTCCAGCCATGTGAAAATGATACAAAACGATCTCTTATACAATAAGATTGAGTGTTACAATATAGCAGTACAAAGAAAAACTAAACATCAAAAAAGAGCCATTGTTGACAAAGAGCAGTGGTGTTATTGAGGTCTTTTTATTTATGTCCACGCATTTATCTCCAGGCATGTGAAAATGATACAAAAACGCTCTTATACAATAAGATTGAGTGTTACAATATAGCAGTACAAGAAGACTAAACATAAAAAAAGCCCTTGTTGAATAAGAGCAGTGGTGTTATTCAGGTCCCCGTGTATTAAAAAACTGTGGACAGCGAGGACCATGACTTCTTCCCTTGTGGACGAAAATCGATCAAGTTCACCGGCAAAAATATTCTCCCAGAGGCCCAGCGAACCTGAAAAAGGACAATCAACCTCTGGGTCATCTTCGTGCATACGGTCATCTTCATCCATGGAGGCAGGCCCCTCTTAGAGACTCTGAAGAAGGCGGAAATTATCAGAGCAATTGCTCTCGAATGATGACAGTCTAATTATGGGCTGTTAAAGGGAGAGGGTGAGCCCTATTTATAGGCAGCCCATAATAACCATAATTAATGGTTCATTAATCAGAACCGTCGCCGTTAATGGTCTCCAACCGCCAGAGCCGGTTTGGAATTAAAAGACATTAACGCCTAAACCCAATGAAGAGCCGACGCGTGGACAACAGCTTCGGGAAACAGCGAATTGTGCGGGTTCATCAACGTAGATTTGACGATAAAAAGATCTCATAAAATCTTTATGACAGGTCGCGTCTCACGGAGTGACTACAAGTCGCATCAGACAACAGACACTTTTTCATTTTTCATATAGATTCAAAAAAATGACTTAATCCAAAAACAACACTTAATAAAACAAAAAACACGGCGACCTTGGTCGCTATGTATGTTAATCTGAAGGAAAACACTTACTTAACGAACTGCGACCAAAGTCGCAGTCCATGTAATGCAGCCTTAGATTGCAGTTGCTGGCCATCTTTATCAATAACAACACTGCGACCTTGGTCGCATTTTACAATGTACACTGCGACCATCTTTATCAATAACAACACTGCGACCTTGGTCGCAGTTAATAATTATATTACTTCACCCTTATAAATTTTTAAAATGAAAGGTTGCGACATTGGTTGCAGTTGCTGGACGCAGACTTAATAAATACACAGCGACCAAGGTCGCAGTTGCTGGACTTTAGTCTTACTCAACAAACACTGCTACCTTGGTCGCAGTTTCTGGTCTTTATCGCAGTTGTTGCTGTTTAGTCTTAATAAAAAATACACAGCGACCTTGGTCGCAGTTGCTGGTCTTTACTCTTAATCAACAACATCACTGCGACCTTGGTCGCAGATGGTGGTCTTTATAAATAATCAACAACAACACTGCGACCTTGGTCGCAGTTGATGACCGCAGTCTTAAAAAAAATAATCTGCAATCTTGGTCGCAGTGTCGACCCCTGGTCACAGTAGTTACTGTTTGCAATGTATCTTATGCGACCTTGGTCGCAGTGCCATCTATGGTCATAGTTGTTTTGTTTGCAATGCATGGCTGCGACCAAGTTCGTAGTTTGTTAAAAAAAACAAATATGTTTTTTATTTATGTCCAGGCATTTATCTCCAGGCATGTGAAAATGATACAAAAAAAGCTCTGTTATACAATAAGATTGAGTGTTACAATATAACAGTACAAAGAAGAGTAAACATCAAAAAAAGACCCAAGAAGATTAAAAATCAAAAGAGCACTTGTTCACTAAGAGCAATCTTTTTCTTGAGGTCTGGTGGCAGCAGAATCCTCCGATTCAACCTGACCTTCCAAAGTGGACTCCAAAGTGGCGGGATACGATCTTTCGTTGATTAACATCTCTTCGCCAGAAGCTTATCCATTGAGCATGGAGTTTCCTCGATGTTACTTCTGGGGTAAGAGAGGAGGTTTTGAGACCTCACAGGGAAAATTACCCACCACTATATCCACCACATCCCCCACCGCCATACCCACTCTGACCATCCGTCACCAGCAAGCTTGACTGGTGCGTCAAGTGAGAACAGATCTCGGTGAGGCATAAGTCCTCGTCAGGGATCATGACTTCTTCCCTTCTGAACGACGAGGACCATGACTTCTTCCCTTGTGGACGATGAGGTCTATGATTTCATCGATAAAGTTCGTCAATAGGCTCATCTTCATCCATGGAGGCAGGCACCTGTTACAGACTCTGAAGAAGGCGGAAATTCTCAGAGCAATTGCTCTCGAATGATGACAGTCTAATTATGGGCTGTTAAAGGGAGAGGGTGAGCCCTATTTATAGGCAGCCCATAATAACCATTATTAATGGTTCATTAATCAGAATCGTCGGCATTAATGCTCTCCAACCGCCAGCACCGGTTTGGCAGTAACACACATTAACGCCTAAACCCAATGAAGAACCGACGCGTAGACAAACGCTTCGGGAAACAACGAATGGTGCGGGGTTCGTCAACATAGACTTGACGTTAAAAGATCTCATAAAATCTTTATGACAGGTCGCGTCTCACGGAGTGACTACAAGTCGCATCAGACAACAGACACTTTTTCATTTTTCATATAGATTCAAAAAAATGAATTAATCCAAAAAAACAAGAACACGGCGACCTTGGTCGCAGTTGCTGGCGGCAGTCTTAAACCAAAAAACAGCAGTGTCGACCCTGGTCGCTATGCATGTTAATCTAAAAGGAAAACACTGACTTAATGTACTGCGACCAAAGTCGCAGTACATGTAATGCAACCTTAGATTGCAGTTGCTGGCCATCTTTATAAACAAAAACACTGCGACCTTGGTCGCATTTAACAATGTACACTGCGACCATCTTTATCAATAACAACACTGCGACCTTGGTCGCATTTAACCATGTACACGGCGACAAAAGTCTTTGACTAAGGTCGCAGTTTAAATGTACAATGCGACCAAAGAATCTGACTACAGTGTACATTGATAAAGATCTTTATAAAAACAGGTAAAGAAATTAGGAGAAAAGTAATTTATATCCTATAAAGAGCGGCAAAATAAAAGGAGGGAAAAAATAATAATAAACAATAAGGAAAAGTTATCATAAGGGGTATTTGGTAATTTAACAGTCGCCTAAAAGCGTGCCGCAACTCAGTAACGTGACAATTTGAGCCACGTCAGCGCAGGCTCAGAGAGTTCTATCAGCCTGCCGGCTGATATCCATTTTTCTCTTAATATATATATATATATATATATATATAATATATATATATATATATGCATTTTTACCCCTTATAAAAATATATTACTACATATTATACATACAATTATATTTTACATGATTTCGTCTTTATTCTTTTGTAATTGTTACATTTTAGAGGACTCTTATGAAAGATATAAAATAATAAAAGTGAATCAAAAACCCTAGCTAACTCAGTTGCTAACTCAGCAGTTCTCTCGAATCGATATCGAATATCGAATCGAATAGTTAATCGAAACCAAATTGAATATACATATTTGTGAATTTTTTATTTTGAAGAAAACACAGTGCATGGATCAGATCGAATGTTCATGGTTAGTAAGCGAATATCGAATATTCAGCTCTAATAGAACTCAAATCGAAAAAAATATTCCGTTCGAAGTCGAATCCAAATTCGAATAGAGGAGAAATGACCGAATAGGAATTCAAATATTCAGGTATTCGCTTCGATTCGGTTCGTTTCCACCCCTCATTACGAGTGCAAGTCAATGAGTTTTTATCGCTCCGATCCATCCAAATATTATGAATTTGAAAAGCTCTTAACACAATTAAAAGTTTTTTCTGAGGGAAGGAAGACTATGAAAGGCAAAGGCTCGGAGAAAATGGTGCAGCATTCTGCATAGAGAATGAAATGGATTTGAGCCTTCTGCATAGTTAAAGCCCTACTTTTAGTTAAACTTTCATGAAGGGTTCTTATTTTCTAAAAGTTCACACATAACTAGGAGGGAACATTTCAGCCTTTTGCTTGCCATCTCAAATTTGAAGCTATGATTTAGACCAATTATATCGAGACCATCGCAACATTGAATTATTAAATAACTTTTGTAAAATTTGGAGGAAAAAAAAAACCTTTTTTCTGAGGAAAAAAAACGAAAGATTCACTTTTCAATTTTTTTAATTTATTACTCTAGCTATTGAGGTCTAACTCTAGTGTAAAAATGATTGGGTTGAAATTAGAGGTTTCAAATCCAAAATCAAGATACCATATTTGTTTTTGCACACATAAAAAAACACTAAATATTTTTAAAATGAAGCAATATGAATTTATTGGTTTGTCTAGATAAACTCTGTGTACAATATATGTCAATTAGATGTTCAGCGAGCTATTAGCAAGAGAAAAGAAAAGCTTAGTAAACCCAAGTGATTGGTCCACTGCAATTGCATTTTGCCCTTGTAGATTATTCTAAGATTTGAAACTTCGCTTGCGTTCGAGTTGGTTCACGTAATTTTCGTGAACAATAAACTATTTTTGTTAGTCTTTCTCCAAGTTACTCTCACATATTTTTCAAAATAGAGACAAGGCCTCGTTTACATCTCAGTCTTCTTTCCCACTTCCATAGTGCAAATTATTGATTTTGGAGAATGTTGATCGTTAATGTGCAAATTAAATTATTAGAGTTAGTCGAATTGTTAATTTTAGCCAAAAAAAAAAAAAACTTTTTAGTTAAATTTTTGTGTATGGCTCCTCTTTTTTTGTAAAGTTCACATATAATTTGGAGGGGACATTTCAGCCTTTTGCTTGTCGTCTCAATTTGAAGCTTTAATTTAGACCAACATTGCATTATTAGATAACTTTTGTAAACTTTGAAAATGAATAACCTTATTCTGTGGTAAAAATAAAGATTCAATTTTTATTTTTTTTAATACATAACTATAGCAATTGAGGCCTAACTAAATAGTAAAAAGGATTGGGTTGAAATGAGAGATTTTTGGACCAAAATCAGTTGCCCTGTTTGTGTTTGCTTGCACGCATAATATAAAACCATTAAAAATAATTTTTTTTAAATGAAGCAATCTGCCTTCCAAAAATAAGTGTTGTCAACATTCGACCTTCAACAATTGCATTGCAAACTGATAGATTATTCTAAGAATTGAAACTTGGTTTGTGTTCAAATTTAGCTCATGTAATTTTCGTGAACAATAAATTATGTGAGTCTTTCGTCACGTTATTCCCATAGGACTTTCTACTATGTGCAACATCATGCCATAAATGACCAACGACCAGGCCCCCTTGAGTCGTCTTCCACGCTTGCACAGTTTCGCTTCCGTGATAATTCTTCAGTTTCTTCCAAGTCTTCTCCTTTGAAACTCATCTCTCGATCTCTTTCTATCTCGTCCCTAACACAGTAATTAGTCCCAATCCAATCTGGTTGTGGGTAATATTTCTCATCCTATTTATATGTTATCTCCCCTTGAGCCAAAGCCCATAATGCATCCTTGCCAAGTTAATAATCAGTGTTGAAACCTCACTTGCCAATGAATTCTTATTGTCGTCGCCGCCTCCACTCTTTTTGTCTGTTGCTATTTGCAATATTGGTTGCTGGGACTGGCAGGTACGCTGGTGCTGATGCAGTCAAGTGTCTCCCAGATCAGGAAGCTTCGCTTCTTGACCTCAAACAGGGTTTCCGTTTTGATTCCGGATTCGGCAAACCGCTAGTCTCATGGAAGCAGGGTTCCAATTGCTGCAGCTGGGAGGGCGTCACTTGTGACACTGTGTGGGGTCATGTCATCGGGCTCGATCTCAGTGACATGGATATATATGGTAATCTCAGTTGTAGCCTCTTCAACCTCACCTCTCTGCAAACTCTCAACCTCGGATGGAATTACTTCGGGGGCGCCCCCATTCCTCAGTCAGGTTTCGAGAGGCTTACCAAACTGACCCACCTCAATCTCAATTATACGGGATTGAGTGGCCAGATTCCCATTGGCATCTCTCGCTTGACCAGCTTGATCTCCCTCGATCTCTCAGGAGACCATGAATTACAGCTCCGAAATCCTAATCTCCAAATGCTGGTTAAAAACCTTAGCAATCTGAGGGAGCTCATTCTCGACGATGTCAACATGTCCTCTGAACATGACTGGAGCAAGACATTATCCAAGTCGCTGCCTCGGCTTCAAGTCCTCAGTTTGGTTGGCTGTCACCTCCCAGGTGAACAACTTTTTATTTTAATTTTATTTATTTAAAACTATTGTTTGATTGTATATTGTGCTTGATTTGTTTCTATTTCTTTGTAACAAAAGCTAGCTGCCTTCTTAGTCTTGGTAGATTTGGAATTGCAGGATTATTGCCCAACGACTTCTTCACTACAAACAAAAATTTGACGGATCTGGATCTATCTTTTAATCCAAGGCTTCTTCCAGGAGCTTTGCCTGATTTTCCGACGGATAATGCTTTAAAAAGGTTGAGTCTCGATGGTGTCAACATGTCCTCTGCACATGACTGGAGCAAGACATTATCCAAGTCGCTGCCTCGGCTTCAAGTCCTCAGTTTGTTTGACTGTGACCTCCCAGGTGAACAACTTTTTATTTTATTTTTATTTATTTTAAAACTATTGTTTGATTGTATATTGTGCTTGATTTGTTTCTATTTCTTTGTAACAAAAGAAAGCTGCCTTCTTAGCCTTGGTAGATTTGGTATTGCAGGATCATTGCCCAACGACTTCTTCTCTACATACAAAAAATTGACCCATTTGGATCTATCTGCCAATCCAAGGCTTTCCGGAGTTTTGCCTGATTTCCCGAGGGACAATGCTTTGCAAATTTTGCTCCTAGGTGACTCAAATTTTTCAGGACCAATCCAAGCTTCAATTGCAAACTTAACCGAACTAGTTTACATGGATCTTTCAAGGAATTGTTTGACGGGGCTTATTCCCACTTCAATTGGGAGTTTAATTCAACTTGCGGTTTTGGATCTTTCATCTAATTCTCTTGGCGGTCCAATCCCTTCTTCTGAACCCCAGGCAAAACTTTCTAAACTCTACCTTTCTAACCATAGTCTTATAGGACATATCCCTGTGTCTTTGTTCTGCCTCCCTCATTTGATAGCACTGAATTTGTCTAATAATCAACTCTCTGGTGAACTAGGAGAGTTTTTGAACCCATCAACTTCACTATGGATTATTGATTTGAGGAATAACCAATTGCAGGGATGGATTCCAAGGTCAATTTCAAAAATGCTAGGGCTTAAATTGTTATGCATTTCATCAAACAATTTCAGTGTGGAGTTAGACATGTTTAACAATCTGAGAAATCTGACTGACTTGCATATGTCAAACAATAAACTGATACGAGACGTCAGTATAAACAACTTTCACACTTTTCCAAAGTTGTCTAGAATTCATTTGGCATCTTGCAATCTCTCCAAGATCCCTGCCTTTCTAAGGTATCAAGATAGACTAGAGTTTTTAGACATATCAAATAATAGAATCAACGGTAGTATTCCAAAGTGGATATGGAGGGTGCCCGATTTTTTAAACCTATCCTTTAATTCACTCTCAAACATCAAGGGGCCAATTGATCTTACTATAACCAACCTTCAGTCTCTTTTTCTCCAATCCAATATGCTCCAAGGACCAATTCCACTCCTTCCTCCAGGTATTGTTGCATTAGATTATTCAAACAATAACTTCTCTTCCACTATACCTTCCAACATATTCATCTATCTTAATCAAATCAAATTCTTTTCACTAGCAAACAACATCATCACAGGAGAAATCCCGCCATCAATTTGCACAGCAAAGACTCTCGAAGTCCTCAACCTTTCAAACAACAGCTTGAGTGGTTCAATACCATCATGCCTATTAGAAGGTGATTCGCTACGTGAATTAAATCTCAGAGGAAATCAACTTCGAGGGATCATTCCACAAAATATCAGTAAAGGATGTAAAGTAGAGAGAATAATGCTTGATGGCAACAATTTGCAGGGGCAATTACCCCGATCGTTGATCAACTGTATATCACTAGAGTTGCTAGACCTTGGGAACAATCATATCATGGATTCTTTTCCCTTCTGGTTGAGAGATTTGGTTACACTCCGTGTCCTTATTCTAAGGGCAAACAAATTTTATGGGCCGATCAGTTGCGTTCGAAGTCCTGGGATCAACTATACATTACCAAAGCTACAAATTTTTGATCTCTCTTCAAACCACTTCAATGGTAGTCTCTCTTCGGAGTGTTTCAATGCCTTGAAGGCAATGTTGAATTCCTCGCAGCGAGAGTCCTCAACTGTGGGATTATTCTTAGTCCCTGGAATTTCACTTCTGGTATACATATAGACGATGTGGTTTCAATAATAAATAAAGGAGAGATATCAATAATAAGAAAATTATTGACCATATTTACATATGTTGATTTCTCCAACAATGCCTTTGAGGGTGATATTCCAGAGGTGATCGGTGAACTTCAAGGCCTCCATGTGCTCAACTTGTCGCACAACTTCCTCTCAGGAGACATCCCTCCAACAATTGGGAACATGAAGCAGATCGAGTCATTGGATCTCTCAGCAAACTCTCTTTCAGGAGAGATTCCAAACGAGATGGTGTCTCTCACTTTTCTTTCATACTTAAATCTCTCTGACAACAATTTCATTGGAAAAATCCCTCAAGGCAACCAATTCTCTACATTCTCAAACGTATCTTTTCAAGAGAATCCAGGATTGTGCGGGAGCCCATTATCAAAGCAATGTGGCAGTGCAAGTCCAAAGATAACAGATGCATCACCATCAGAGTCTAATAGTTCATCGTCGACATATGTAATTGGTCTAGCCTTATTTGTTGGATTGGGATTTGGAGTGGGCTTCGCAGTGGTTCTAGTACTTCAAAATATGCCTCTAAAATTTTGGAGAAAGTAATGACACTGACCAGCTATGACCTTAAGACATTCGTGAGCTGTGAATGTACGTGGCAAGCCATAAATTGTTGGAACTAGCTTCTGCAATAATAAAGCTTTTTGTGTTTTAATATTGTTTATGTTTTTCCAAAGTGAATACTGTTCTTGAGGTTTTTTAGCTTATTACATCAACTACTGAGTCTATTATATGTAATTGTTGGGTTGGATTTGAATTTGAATTTAATTGACATTATATGAACGATTATTTATGTTGCCTTTTCTCTTGATCCGTTATTTCTAGCAGCTCAATGCCCAACACGTACCTGTGAATTACATTGGTTTGATAATGAGTTGACCTTTCAATTTAGTGACTAATATTGTTATTTAGACTTGTGTTTTAAATAACATAAGACACAATTGAATGATTGGTGGAACATGCCCTGATGCAAAATTAACATCCTAGATCAACTTAAACTTAACTGGGGCTCAATCTGGCTACTCAAGAGTATCAAGATCCAATGGAACAATAACCACATTTTATATTATTGTATATTATATTGGAACTTATATTGGAACAAGTGATAGATGAAGAAGTACTTGTGTTGGAATTTATATGGTGTTATTGATTCAATATTCTTGGATTAGACTCAACATAATTTCTAGGATTTCATCTCTTATCTGTTATCGCTCATTTTTGGGTAAATGGATCCCAATTTCTTTTGTATTTCATTTAACCCTTTTGGTCATTTTTTTTTTGATTGGTCGAATGTTCAATCCTAATGGGTTACATTAAATAGTTTAAATATCAATTTTAAGATAGCTCCATCATGTAATTTGCTGTGTTATGGGGTTTGTACTAATTCCTTTATATTTTGTGTAATGTGAATTTCATCGATGAAACTTCAAGGTATTGCTCTTACGCTATAAAGAGGTTATTTAGCCAATTGAATCTGTCGTAATTGGCAAATGAGTGGAGATGGATTGCGAATGTATACTAGTCAATCTTATATAGTATTAAGATTGTTCTTTCATTCCTTAAAATGTTTCTAAGGTTACCAAGTTAAAAACTAGCTATATCTAATTTGGACTCAATGGGCTACATTGACTTGTGAGGCCCATGTCCCATGAATTGTTTAGAGGCCTACATCTCATTAAAATCAAGTCACAAAATTTGAGTTAGAATAACATTATTTTTTATCAAATAAAATGCCTCATACTTTATTATTGGAGACGAACTGCCAACTGGTATCTTATGTGTTGGACTTCTCTACAGTTTCTCTCAATATAAATTTGTAGCGTGAATTTCAATAACAGAATTTTTTTTCATATATTTATTATAAATAAATAAAATAAGTTGAAATCCCAATTTCATTCAACCCAACAACAGGAATTGGAACTCAATTCCACCAAGTAACCAAATAGTAGGAATAAAAATCAGCAATTATAAGATTTAAGCTGAGGAGAGCCCTCTTTCTTCCTCCATCTCTTCAGCTTAAAATTTCAGTGGAGAGAGGCTAAGCATAGAGATCTCGGCACTTAAATAATTTTTTTGAATTCAGTCTCTCTTCTCTTCTTCAGTCTCTCTTCTCTTTCCTTCTTTCTCTCTCTTCTGAGAAAAAAAAGAGGGCTCAAATAGAGCAGATGGTTAAATCTAATAAGTCAAACAATAGAGTGTAGTAGCCAGCAAAAAGAACATGTCTAGCGTGCATTTTTGCTGACCACCGTGAATTAAAAATTAATTAGAAAATGCAGGTTGCAAATGGACCGCCAACTTCATATCTAAAAAACCTATATTTTGTCTTTCTTAAACATAAGATGGGTCTTTTACACCTAAAGTTTCTTTTATTGTAGCCGAAAACATGACTTGAATTTGTAGTTTCTGTGTCACAAATCACACGCGTTACCAACTATGTTCTTACGAGTAGAATCATTAATATAAATTTGATGTTGGAATGGCCATTCAATTCAGATTCAAATCAGCCTCTTCACTGTGACCACCTTCTGTAAGAAGCCTATAAACCTAAAACATGACCATTTACGACAAGGGGAAAATAGAAAATTTGCAAAATTTAACTCGACGAAGGCATTGGGATTAGACATGCCGCAAATCCCAAGTAACACTACTTCAGTATGGCTCCAACTAGCATAACGAGAGAATTTCTTCGTTATCCATTAGAGAGGAGAAGGGCTTTAGAACGAGCTATCCACCTTATTCGTTAAGAAAAGAAATCGTTTAATCCTACTCTGTAAAGTGCCAGTGGCCTGTTAATGGTCACCCTCCCATGGCAGCATCCTTCATATACCGACCAATCCCCAGGAAACATAAGAGGACGTTGGCCATCAAACGTTCCTAAATCACAACATAAATCAGCCCCAACTTCGCCGCCTCTGCTTCCTTCTATCTCACAGGCCATCTCAGTCACCGTCCCTTCTACCGAGCTTATTGGTGCCAAAGACAATCTCCTAGGGGCTCTGCAAACTGGGCATATATATGGGGCGAGACATGAACCAGGCACCGATGCAAGCAGCATGGAAACAATGCTTGCACTTGCTCAGCCTAACAGCCGTGCCATTGTCAACACACTTAAGCAGACAGCGCAGTCAATACCGGCTGTAGAAATGAATCCTCCGAGGGCTCAACCCTGAAGCATACAGCAGAAATGTATAGCAGCAGTAGGATTAGCAAGAAAGATACAAGTGTTGCCAGCAACAGTAAGACAATAGTTTCATTTTGTGAGTACTCTTCCAGAACTTGAATACTGAGTTCATTGGAGAGGTTAGAGAGAGAAGGCCTGATGCTTTCAACAATGCTGTTCATGGCAAAACGCAACAGGTTCAGTGTAAAGAATCCAAGGATCCTCTCATCTATAAATATAGATGACAACAGTAGAATCTCAGGCATCTAATAAAAAAAAAAATGCAAACACAAATGTGAGCACAGAATTTTAGGTACTAAACATGAAGACAATTAATTTTAAAGGGTAAAATACTTTGGGAAGATGGAAATAAATAAGTTTCAGCAGGTGAGAGAAGCAATGATACCTCATTGGACAATAGCAAACAGTTCTATTTCTGTAATGTAAGAGCTACGCAAATCATCATTGATTAGAAATTTGTGCCATAATCGATGGCTTCGCCATTTCCTGCAAAATTCTCCAATCTATTTCCGCATTAGAGACATCCAGTAAAAATAAAGATGACTTACAAGTGCAGAGCAAATCTCTATCCTCAGTGATCCTGACTTTTTTCACATTTGCAGCAACAAATAATGAACAAATTTTGAAATGAGAGTTGACATTGAACAAACTCTGAAATGAGAGTTGACATTTTACACCTTAGTTTTGGTCTCAACAGTCTGAGGCCTGCGAAAACATTTCTCTCGTAAACTGTCTTCACATTTCGAAAAATATATGTCAGATAGAATAACAAACAGTAACAACGATCTTCATGAATATAAACCAGTTAATGATATTTAAAAATAAAATAAACTATAAATATATTTTGTATGAGAAAATCAAAATTGTGCTTTATTTTACAATACTATGTACAAGCTGTTCCTTCCCTTTTCATCTTTAATGAATGGTAATTGCATAAATTGTAGAAGCTTCTGAATACACATAAGAAACTGAAATTTGCAAAGGTACCAAATTACACTGGCACCAAGAACGAATGACATTTGTATCAGTCAAATGTGGATACAAGCGGTAAAAATGATTTCCCTTGAGGTTACATCTCACCAACTACAGATGATACAGAGTATTAAATTAGGAACATGCAATGGTGCCGCCAGTCTCATTTTAGAGATCTATGGAAAGGAAGCAATATGTCTTTGCTAGCTTTCTACGTCTCACCAAGAGCTCAATCCACGAGCTTGTATCTTTTCTCTTGCACACCAATCACCCCCATCTGAATCTCAATTACGGTATGAAGAGGTACCTACATAAAGCATAATAAATAATAGCTTAAACTTGGTATGAACGGACATATGGGTAAGTGGGGGCAAAAACAACTCATGATCATCCATTCATGTAACCACCAAGGAGAGATTCTCTTCTTTCATTTTTTTCACTATATTCCGGACATAGCTCTCATTTTTATTTTTCTGTTTTTCAGCCTCTACTTTCTTTAGCAACCAAAAAAAATGGAAGGCGCATGCCGCATGCTCTTTCCTTTTCATCACTTTCTTGGAAGTAGAGATAGCAAAAAGATATGAGTTTTTTCTCATTTACCTCAATATGGGGGACTTTTTTCAATGGCCTGTCTGCAAAATATGCATATAGCGCTCTTAACACAGCCTGTACCAAATTGAAATTTTAATTAGTGAAATATTTCAATCAAAATCGCAATTAGAAGCATAAATAGAAGAGAGAAAACATATAGACCTGATGAGAAATGACTACAACCGGTGCACGTTGTCGCTCAAGCTCGATAATGACAGGTTCTAATCTGCAAAAAAACACGGATATGAAATGGGTACGCGGCTATGACATTATTGTTGTGCGCCGAACAACAACCACGCAGAGGAAACCCTAGATCTCATATGCAAAATAACAGTACCACCCAACAGTAAATAACAAACAATCAATGAGAAGAACACAAAATCAGATTTAACGAGGTTCGGCCAATTTCGCCTACGCCCTCGGGGCAAGGAAGAGAGATTTTCTATTGATTTGTGAATCAATACAAGTATTACTGTATTACAAGCCTTACTAATGAAGAGAGCTCTGCCTCTCTCATATACCCCAGGAAAACCCTAAAAAAAAATTCCCAACTTGAGCAGATTTCCAATTCAGTAACTTTCCCGAAATAGCCCGACCCGACTGTCGGTCGACCGGTCGGTCGACCGACCATAGGCACCGGTCGACCGTGCTGGTCAACCGTGCCTAACCGAGAGTTAGGCACTTTCAGTCGGTCGACCGGGCGGTCGACCGCTACAACCTTGTGCACGTTGTGCACAACGGTCGACCGGGCTACTGCTGCTTCTTCCTAACGGTCGACCGGCTCGGTCGACCGTGCCACTGCTGCTGCTGCTTCCCTGCTGCTGTTGTTGCTGAACCTCGTCGACTTCCTCTCTCTACCTACAATTCTCCAGCTCGGTGAAGATTTCTCCAAATCTGAGCCGAACTGAAACATACGAACCGTCGACTCGAAAGTGGCTGCTCCAGTGTGGTTGCCTACGTACCCTGTCCAAGGGATCAAGCCATCCGTAGTTCATCCAAAGGAGCTTCAACAAGCTCATGCTACATGAAGGACATGGAGCAAAGTTTTACAATGTACAAACTTGACTCTTGACACCACCTTGGTAAGCATGTCGGCGGGATTCTCTGATGTGTGAATCTTCAGCAGCTCAATATCACTCTCATCTAGAATCTCCCGAATAAAATGGAACCTGACGTCGATGTGCTTCGTCCGTGCATGATATACCTGGTTCTTGGCTAAATAAATAGCACTCATACTGTCACAGTTGATCTTCAGAAGATCCTGATCCACCTCCAAGTCATCAAGCAAGCCTTGAAGTCAAATTGCCTCCTTCATAGCCTCCGTCATGGCCATATATTTGGCCTCTGTAGTAGACAATGTGACGGTAGACTGTAGAATAGAGCACCAACTCACCGGTGCTTGAGAGAATGTAAAGACATACCCCGTTGTAGACTGGCGCTTGTCAAGATCACCAGCATAGTCGGAATCAACATATCCGATACAATCCTGCTTCTCTGTGGAGTCCTTCTCAAATACCAGACCAACATCAATGGTACCTTTGATGTACCGCAGAATCCACTTCACTGCCTCCCAATGACCCTGTCCCGGATCATGCATGTACCTACTGACTATAGAGACAGCTTGTGACAGATCTGCTCTTGTACACACCATAGCATACATAAGACTACCAACTGCGCTAGCATATGGGACGTGAGTCATGTACTCACGTTCTTCAACATTCTTTGGAGAGATCATAGCAGATAACTTGAAATGAGGAGCCAGTAGTGTACTTATAGACTTCGCATCCTTGCCGATGTTGAACCTCTGAAGTACCTTTTATAAATACCCCTTCTGTGTCAAGCTCACTCTGCCAACCCTTCAGTCTCGAGTAATTTTCATGCCTAGCACCTTCTTTGCTTCACCAAGATCCTTCATCTCAAACTCAGAAGATAAGTCCCTCTTCAGTGCATCAATTGCAGATCTAAACCTTGAAACAATAATCATCTACATACAGTAGTAAATTGATATACTCCCCTATCGGTAGCTTATTGTAATACACACATAGGTCATAGTGGCTACGTGTGTACTTCTTTCCTCTGATGAAGCTGTCGAACCGCTTGTACCACTGTCTAGGAGACTGTTTCAACCCATACAGCGACTTCTTCAGCTTGTATACCATATCTTCTTTCCCTACAGTCTTGAACCCTATTGGCTGAGACATGTAGATCTCTTCATCTAGATCGCCATGGAGAAAGGCGGTCTTTACATCGAGTTGATCAAGGTCCAACTCATACTGTGTCACCAAAGCTAATAAGATGTGAATTGACGAATGCTTTACAACAGGAGAAAATACCTCAATGTAGTCAATTCCTTCCCTTTGAGCATAGACTTTTGCTACCAATCTGACCTTGTAGAGCACCGAATCTTTTTGAGAGATCCCTACTTCTTTGCATACACCCACTTACAACCTATTGTCTTCTTCCCTTTGGGCAACTTTGTGAGTTCCCAAGTGTCATTCTTGTAAAAAGATTTCATCTTTTCTTCCATGGCTGCTCTCCACATCTTCGACTCTGAACTGATTTCAGCTTCTCTGAAGGTGGACGGAATAGCCTCCTCAACGACCGGAAGTGCATAAGCCACGACCATATCTGTAGTGAGCCAACCTGGTCTTCTAGTATTTCTCCTTGGTCTTCCAACTGCAGTAGAGTCGGAACATTACCCATGACCTGTTCTTGACCCTCTTCATCATCAGCATCTTCCTCATCTGCTTGATCATTACCCTGTGTCACCCTAGGTATGATCCTCACCGATGCTAAACTTTCTAGAAAAAGTGAATTAGCATCATTCTCCACCTGCTACGATACATATTTGGTCTTGCTAGTCTCCACCTGCTGAGAGACCTTAGGCTTCAACATAGAAGCCTCATCAAATGTGACATCCCTACTGAGAAGAAACTTCCTGTCCGTTGGATCCCAGATCTTGAACCCTTTGATTCCCTTCTTGAAACCGACGAACACGCCCTTCTTTGTTCTTGGGTCTAACATATCATCGTTGACATGATAATAGGCTGGACAACCAAACACCCTTAGCAAATCATAATCAGTAGCTATTTTTTCTGACCAAACCTCAAGAGTTCCCCCTATCGCAGACGAAGGTAACCTGTTCACAAGATAGCATGAATATGCCAAAGCCTCAGCCCAGAAATTCTTTGATAAATCGACATTGGACAACATACAATGGACCTTCTCTAGCAAAGTCATGTTCATCCTTTCTGCTACCCCGTTTTGTTGCGGTGTCTCCCTCACTGTGAAGTGTCTCTTTATGCCCTCATCAAGACATAGCTGAAGGAAAGGATCAGATTTATATTCTCCCCCATTATCTGAACGGAGGACCTTGATTTTCCTTCCCGTGCTTCTCTCCAAGTTATTCTTCCACTTCACAAACAATTCTAGGACTTCCCCTTTGTGTCTCATGGTATATACCCAACAACGCCTAGAATAATCATCAATAAACGACACAAAGTAATGATTACCTCCAATTGATGCAGTCTTTGTAGGTCCCCAAACGTCAGTGTGAATATAGTTCAGAATCCCCTTGGTGCAGTGTGTTGCTGTGCCGAACTTCACTTTGGTCTTCTTTCCGATGATGCAATTTTCACAAAATTCCAACTTGCAGGTTCCGGCACCTTTCAGTACTCCTTGTCTTGCAAGAGTTTGCAAAGACTTTTCTCCTGCGTGTCCCAGCCTCATATGCCACAGCCTGGTTGAGTCTTCATCTGAATTAGTAGAAGCCGCCACTTGTCCTGTAACAGTACTACCATTCAAGTAGTAAAGATTGTTCCTGCGAACGGCCTTCAATACCACCATCCAGCCTTTGGTCATCTTAAGGACTCCTTCCTTAATTGACACCACAAGGCCCAAGTCCTCCAAAGCTCCAACAGAGATTAGGTTTCTCTTTAGTTGAGGTACATACCTCATTTCCTTCAGTTCCCTTACCATCCCATCAAACATCTTGATTTGGATTGTTCCTACACCCTCCATGATACATGGATGATCATCGCCTATAATGACTGAACATCCCTCCAGCTTCTCAAAGTTAGAAAACCAATGCCGATTAGGGCACACATGATATGTAGCACCAGTATCTAAAATCCACTCATTATCTCCTGAGTAGCCAACGATGGGAGTAGTGACAGAGAATGAGAAAACTGACGAGTTCGAGTCTGATCCATCTGCCTGTGAAGTACTGCTCTGAGTACTGACCACCTTTGCAAGATTTGCCTCAGTCTTAGACTCCTTCTTCTTCCCTTTAGCCTTTAGACAGTTAACTTTTCAGTGCCCTAACTCTCTACAGAAGGCACACTGGTTCTTCTTCAGATCTCGATAACCCGGCCTGGACTTCGATCTCCCTCTATCATCTTTGCCCTTCCTATATGAACCCCTGCCTCTTACTGCTAGCGCCTCTGCCGATGAGCTTGCCTGAGAAGGCTGTCTTTCCTTTCTCCTCGTCTCATAATTAGCTAAAGCAGACGACACTTCATGATAGTCAAGGGACTGTCTCCCATTTATGAAGGTTAAGGTAAACATCTCATACTCTTCTGCAGGAAGAGAGTTCAAGAGGATTACCGCTTTGTCTCTTCATCTATCTTGACATCCACATTAACCAAATCCATAAGAAGCTTCGTGTAGCATTCAGATGTTC
The DNA here is from genome assembly GCA_038442645.1 of Agave tequilana. Lineage (NCBI taxonomy): Eukaryota > Viridiplantae > Streptophyta > Magnoliopsida > Asparagales > Asparagaceae > Agave > Agave tequilana. The sequence goes on from JAVJIF010033076.1 coordinate 230,877, forward strand.
ATTCAGGGAGCATCCCTTCTTCATCTGAAACCCGTACAGCTTGCTTTTCAGCTGTAATCCTGATTCAATACTCTTGTTCAGATATTTTCTTTCAAGGATCTCCCACAACTGCCTCGCAGATGTCTCGTATAACACAAGATATTTGATGTCTTGTGTTAGACACGATCTGATCAAGCCATACGCAGATCGGTTCATCTTCTCCCACTCTTCTTCAGTGGTTGTGCTTCGCTTCTTCTCCAGACGTAGAGTATCCTCGAGGTTAGATGCATTCAGGGCATCCATCACCTCGTACCTCCATATTCCAAAATTGTTAGTGTCATTAAACTTCACCACGTCAATCCTCAGATGAGGATTCATGGTCCTCACTGATGTACTTTCTTCTGCCATCTCTGTAACTGGATCCTCTATGTAATGCGAAAAAAACCAAACGGAGATAGATAAACAACTTTGATAAAGATCAGATCTTTACCTTCTCACGAAACCCTAGATGAGTTTCTGACCAGATATACTCCTCTAATGATTCCTTGAGCACTTCACGCATTGTTCTGAGATTGACACACAATCCCATGAACAGACACAACGTTGATTTGAGACCGACACACGATCTCCACCAAATCAGCGACCGATGCCCTTCGAATCTCCAGATAATCCCATGACGAACCTGGGATGCTATGATACCACTTGTTGTGCGCCGAACAACAACCACGTAGAGTAAATCCTAGATCCCAGATGCAAAATGACAGTACCACCAACAACAAATAATAAACAATCAATGAGAAGAACACAAAACCAGATTTAACGAGGTTCGGCCAATTTCGCCCACGTCCTCGGGGCAAGGAAGAGAGATTTTCTATTGATTTGTGAATCAATTCAAGTATTACAGCATTACAAGCCTTACTAATGAAGAGAGCTCTGCCTCTCTCATATACCCCAGAAAAACCCTAAGAAAAATTCCCTACTTGAGCAGATTTTCAATTTAGCAACTTTCCCAAAACAGCCCGACCCGACTGTCGGTCGACCGACCATAGGCACCGGTCGACCATAGGCACCGGTCGACCGTGCCTAACCGAGAGTTAGACACTTTTAGTCGGTCGACCGGGCGGTTGACCGCTACAACCTTGTGCACGTTGTGCACAACGGTCGACCAGGCCGGTCGACCGTGCTACTGCTGCTTCCCAACGGTGAACCGGCTCGGTCGACCGTGCCACTGTTGCTGCTGCTTCCCTACTGCTGCTGTTGCTGAACCTCACCGACTTCCTCTCTCTTCCTACAAATATGACATGAAGTTGGGATATTTACTAAAATAACAATAACAAAGACTTAAAACAAAGACCTTGTTCCAGACATTTGAGTTTGGATAATCCTTTTTCTCCATTGAGCTCTATTAAGGGCCATTACCTTAAAGTTAACAATTATCACATCCGTTCAATGCATCTCATGCAAAATAATAGGACACAGTATATGAAAAAGGGTTACACACACAAACACACCCACCACGCCCCAAATCTTCTATATTTAGGAATTTACCCTCCAAATCATTGATATTGTCTATATACCACTCAAAACCTTTGATTAGTAAAACCTCACCTTACTGTTAGTTTTTAGATGGAATATAAGCAAACTACTCGTTATGCCTTCACTTTTTTTTAATTAAAGAAAAGAAAGAAAAAAAAGCCTCTTCTTTCTCCTCCCTGAAACTCTCTCCCCCTCCTCCCGCCCCCTCTCCTCCCCGAATCTCTCTCTCCTCCTCCTTCTCGCATTTTTTCTCAGGACAGCGACCAAGGTCGCAGTCTTTTTCTAAGAACTGCTATCATGGTTGCAGTCTTAAATACACTGAAAATATATGATTTTTTAGGACTGCGACCATATTATAGTAAATTTGTGATCATATTGAAGTGACAACTGAGAGAGTCTCTCAGCTCGCAGCAGATGTACATTTATCTCTCTCAGTAACCCTAGCAGTAGGTTGGCTCCGGGTTGTGCGTTATGGAGGAAGAAAGAGATAGAGATAGAGAGAGTGAGTGAGAGAATAATATTAGAGAGAGACAGAGATAGAAGGGGAGAGAGAGGACGTGAGCGAGAGAGTGCGAACCGGTGGAGACGTTGGGGAAGAAATCGGGTTCCTTTTATGTGTGTGAGTCACACACACACATACAATAAGAGGACCAATCACGCATTGACACGTGTATTGATCCTCTTATAATATGTTATGTGTAGGTCTCACACACATATTGTAAGAGATTATAAGAGGTCTAATTTGCGTGTCAATGTGTGAATGGCTCTCTTATTGTATGTATGTGTGGCTCACACATGAACCGAATCGGAAGAAATGGGTGCAGCGTGGGGGAGAAGGTGAAACGTGGTGAAAATGAGAGGGGAAAAGGGTGATAACATCACATGCTTAAATATAAAATGTGTGCTTCAAGATTACCTCGCCACTGTGGCCAATTGGTGTAGGCGCGGGGATGTGGGGGAAAGAGGGGGATTGGTTCGAATCCGAGAAAATTACATCAAATTAAACTGGTTTGGTTTTTAATTTGAATAAAAGGATAAATTTAAAAACAGTTAAATAAGTGCATCACGCCGCTGTGGCCATGTGGTTGAGAAGAGAGCAGTCGGAAGATGGGTCAGAGTTTCGAATCAGTGCTAACTCAAAAAGGATCATTTGTCATCCTGAACACTGTTGTGAAAAAAAAATTCTCAACAATAGAAGATGTCATCCTGAACACTGTTGTGAAGTCGGATCTCCAAAATTCATTCCTAATTGTTAATTAAAAATTGCAGAGTCAGCCTATGACAGCAATCGACCTCGAATTGATATTCTTCTCCAATAATTTCTAAATTTCTCAGAAAATTTAGAAAAATTCAAAATATTGAAAAATAATATCTCGAGCTGAAATGACCTCAATTCAGATACCAGGATGATGAAATCAGTATCGGATACTAGTACTAACACACATATGTTGGGAACCGAGGGTTACATCATCTCTCCAAGACTTCCTCTCTTTGCCTCTTATGAAATTATAACTTCATCTTTTTTCAAGTCTTCCTCTCTTTGTCTCTTTGCTTCTGATCCACAACACACGTAAGATTCTGAGCTCTTGCCTCTTATGCATAGTCCCCCACATTTGAATGGTTTGACGCTACGAGTTCACAGGAAGACTCTGCGTGTGAAATTATAACTTCATCTTTTTCCAAGTCTTCCTCTCTCGTCTCTTATGCCAAGAGTTAATAAATCATAATCACTTATAGGTCCTGTCACTTTCTATCTGTCCGAGACATTTTCCATCCTATTTACATACTTATACTTCCGTCCTAGTCATTGCAAGTTGCGGGTAGGCGTGGAAACAAACTGAATAATTAAAAAATAGTTCGTTAAGTGTTCGTCTAGTTATTCGATCAGATTTGATTCTGTGTGATCATTTAAATGTAAACAAATACTTTTTACTATTCGTAATTTAAAAGTAATTTAAAAGTATCGAAATCTGAACATTCTAGCATTTGATTCAATAATTCAATAAGCTATTTGATTAATATATATGCATTTTAACCCCTTATAAAAATATATTATTACATATATGCATATAATTATATTTTACATGATTTCCTCTTCATTCTTTTGTAATTGTTACATTTTAGAGAACTCTTATGCAAATATAAAATAATGAAAGTGAATCAAAAATCCTAGCTAACTCCTCTCAGTTCTCTCGAATCGATATCGAATTGAATAGTGAATCAAAAACCGAATCGTATACACATATTTGTGATTTTTTTTGAAGAAAACACAACGCATGGATCAGATCGAATGTTCACAATTAGTAAGCCAACATCGAATATTCGGTCCTAATAGAACACAAATCGAAAAAATTATTCAATTCGAAGTCGAATCCAAATTCAAATAGAAGAGAAATGACCGAATACGAATTCAAATATTCAAGTATTCGCTTCGATTCAGTTCGTTTCCACCCCTAGTTACAGGTGCAAGTCGATGAGTTCTTATCGCTCTGATCCATCCAAACATTATGAATTTGAAAAGCTCTTAACAATTAAAAGTTTTTTCCCGAGGGTAGGAAGACTATGAAAGGCAAAGACTCGGGGAAAATGGTGCAGCCTTCTGCATAGAGAATGTAATGGATTTGAGCCTTCTGCAAAGCTATAATTGGCGTCCCCAAGGGGAAAGAAGTGGCTTTGCATTCCAAATGCTCTTTGTAAGTAGAATAATATCATGTGGATGCTGGGCATCCTTGTATGCGTCAATATATTGATGTTGTGGTCTAGATCATGTTACCCTTCTCATTCCTTCAAGAAAAGAACAGAACATAAGTCGAGCAGGAAATTTCTCATGCCCCAACTCTTTTCTGATACGTGGGCTATCTATAGTGATCCAAACTATTAACTGTGAAGGTGTACTTGTTTACAAATTAATAATTCTGGGGAATGTTGATTATTTTGGGAGTTGCAAATTAAATTATTAGAGTTAGTCGAATCGTAAATTTTAACAAAAAAAATCTTTTGTGTTAAAGCCATATTTTTAGTTAAACTTCCATGTATTGTTCCTATTTTCTAAAAGTTCGCATGTAACTAGGAGGGAACATTTCAACTTTTTGCTTGCCATCTCAAGTTGAAGCTATGATTTAGACCAACTATATCGAGACTCGTCACAACATTTTATTATTAAATAATTTTTGTAAAGTTCGGAAAAAAATAACCTTTTTCTGAGGGGAAAAAAACGAAAGATCCACTTTTTATTTTTTTTTTTAAATTTATAACTCTAGCTACTGAGGCCTAACTCTAATGTAAAAATGGTTGGGTTGAAATTAGAGGCTTCCAGTCCAAAATCAAGCTACCATATTTTATTAGCACACATAAAAAAAACATTAAAATATTTTTTAAAATGAAGCAATCTGAATTAATTGGTTTTTCTCAATAAACTCTATGTACTATGTTAATTAGATGTTCAGATAGCCATTAGCAAGAGAAAAGAAAGGCTTAGTAAAACCAAGTGACTGGTCCACTACATGCTTCTAGAGGAATTTCATTATTTCCAAGGTAAACGGTTGGAGTTATCCATCCGCGGTCAACAATAACTTCTGTCAACACTCTAGCCTTAACAATTGCATTTTGCCCTTTGATTATTCTAAGCTTTGAAACTTTGCTTGTGTTCGAGTTGATTCATGTAATTTCATGAGCATTGAATCATTTATGTTAGTCTTTCTCCAAGTTACACTCACATATCTTTCAAAAACAGAGACCAGACCCTATTTATCTCTGAGTCTTCTTTCACACTTTCACAGTGCACATTATTAATTTTGGAGAATGTTGATCATTCGTGCGCAAATTAAATATTAGAGTTAGTAGAATTGTGAATTTTAGCAAAAACTTCTGTTGGAATTGAAGAATATGAAGGCGAATTTCGAGTTGAATTATGGCGAGATCCGTTGATCGAATCAACTGGATGATGGTTGGAGTGTGTTCTCCTTCCATTGGGGATGAACGTGGTATATTCACATGTTCAATTCCGACTTCGAATGAATGAGATATTCAAGTCCAAAGATTGCCTAATTCAAAGTCAAAACGGGACTAAAGGTAGCTAAAGCATTTAGTCCCACATTAGCCAGGGGATGGAAGTTTGTGGTGTATAAATAGAGAAAATTGAGAACAAAGGGCGTGCCATTTGGGTACTTCGAGTTTTCGCGTGCGAAAAGGAGGGAACTATGCCCGCACATGCAGACATGCAAGCGCACGCGCGACGCTGGCGGCGGCCGGCCGGCGCCGGGCTCGGGTTCGGGTTCCCTACCTGGCCTGGTTCTTTTTGAATCGGGTCTCGTAGTATGGGCCGAACCAGCTCCGCTCCCGACCGGACCCGCTCCGCTGTCAGGTTGCGAACCTGTTGGACCACCAACAGTCGCGAACCAATTGGACTGCCAACGGGTGCAAACCAGTTGGACTGCCAACGGTTGCGAACCAATTGGACTGCCAAAGGTTGCGAACCAGTTGGACGGCCAAAGGTTGCAATGGTTGGGTCGAAAGGTTGCAGCCTTTCCTCGGATTCGAACCTGTTGGCCCCTCCTAAAGGCTATATAAAGAGCTCCAATTCTCAATTGAAATATACAACAACACACCAAGAGCAATCACTTCTCTTCTCTCTTTCTGAGTTCTGAACACTTCAATTTTCTGCGTTCTGAACTGGGAAGTAGAGTTCTGAAGTGACTTCCAAAAGGGAAGTGGGAAGTCCGTAATTCGGTTTCCGAAGCGACTTCCAACGGAGATTCTGAAAAATTGTTCTGAAAGAGGAATCAGAAAATTCAACAGATTCTTTTATAAGAATTGTTGTCTGAATCTGGTACTTCTGAAGAAATAATATTCTTCAAGATTCTTTTATAAGAATTGTTGTCTGAATCTGGTACTTCTAAAGAAATAATATTCTTCAACCTTCCTTCGTCCTCAACAGTGGGTGCTCCTCCAGAGTGTAAAGGCAAATATTCGTTTGAAATTTGTCCTTGTACCGCTGCTTCAACGATCCTGTGAAGGTACTGGTTGACTACGGTTCGACCGTACGGTGATTTGGTAGTGCTATCCAAATACCGTGAAAGAGTGTTGTATCTTGGGAGACCAGCGTCCATTATCCCGTTAGCACCGGTGCGGGGGACGTAATTGTCTTAAGGAGATTCGCTCTAAGCGTACCTCACTCTAAATACTGTATAAGTGGATTAAGTCCTTTATACAGGGGATATACTTTACAGTATATCGAGACTGACTTAGATTCAGTCTAATTGGGGATATACTTTACAGTATATCGAGACTGACTTAGATTCAGTCTAATTGGTGCTTTAACCAAGGAAGGAAATTGAAAGGTGGTTCTTAAATTAAGGAACGTTCTATTGAACGGAAAACCTCCCACCTGATATTTGCCGACCTGGCCAATTAGATTGTTGATATCTCAGTGATCTTGATTAGTTGTAAGATTGATTTTTGTTAAGCAGAATACCCAACAACTTCTTATACCTTGAAGCCCTAATTTTTAGTTAAATTTTGTGAATGACTCCTCTCTTTTTTTTAAGTTTGCATATAATCCGGAGGGGCCGTCTCAATTTGAAGCTATAATTTAGACTAACATTACATTATTAGATAACTTTTGTAAACTTTGAAAATGAATAATCTTATTCGATGGTAAAAAGAAAGATTCACTTTTATTTTTTTTTTTTATAATACAACTGTAGCAATTGAGGCCTAACTAAATAGAAAAAAGGATTGGGTTGAAATGAGAGATTATGGTCCAAAATCATGTTGCCGTGTTTGTGTTTGCACACATAATAAAAAAAACCATTAAAAATATTTTTTAAAATGAAGAAATCTGAATTTATTGGTTTTTATCATTGAACTTTATATACAATACATACTAATTATATGTTTAGTGAGCCGTTAGCAAGAGCAAGTGGCAGGTCCACTATTATTGAGGGAGACTTTGGGAGCTACCGTCGGCTTCTAACAATAAGTGCTATCAACATTCAAGCCTCTAACAATTGCATTTCACACTCATAGAAATTTCAAAGCTTTGAAACTTGTTTGCGTTCGAATTTCTCCGCCTAATTCTCATAAGCAATGGCTGTGTCAGTCTTCCCCCAAGTTACTCTCACAAGTCAACCCCAACTCTATATCAACATCACACCATATTGACCAGCGACCAGATCCCATTCATCTCTCCCTCTCTTCTTCTCTAATTTCTTCTCCATAATTCGCTGTTCTTACCATCGTAAAAATTTAGTAATCATATTTTCAAAATAATTCTTTTACCTGCTCCTAATCTCTTTCTATAAGATTCTTATTTGTAACATTGTTTATATGTCCGCAGAAGGCTTTGCTCCTTTCCTACTTACCTTCCCAGAAAATATCTTGGAAATATTTTGCAGGCACAACATATAAAATGTCGAGTCGATCACTAAAACTTCTAACAGTTTTCGGCATATCTTGTAGTCGAATCTCAATACAGGGAACGTTAGTTACAGTTACAAACAAACAATAATTACAAAAAATAAAACTGTTGACCTGAACTGTGAATAGAACATGCGGATGCTGAGCATCAAATGTATGTATGTGCAGCGTTCAGTTTTAGCTCAAACAGGTCATATTGATGTTTGGAGCCAATGTTAGTAAGCAAATCATAGCAGTGCCCACTCCTTTTTTCCGAGAAACAAAATTGATTTATTTCCCCTCATAAGTGAGTGTTATAATTTCAGAGCCAATCGATCAATCGACTTCCAAAAATAAATGCTGTCAACATTCTAGCTTCAACAATTGCATTGCGAACTGAGAGATTATTCTAAGATTTGAAACTTGGTTTGTGTTCCAATTTAGCTCATGTAGTTTTCGTGAGCAAATGAATTAAGTTGAGTCTTTCTCCAAGTTACTCCCACAGGACTTTCTCAATAGTACAATGTGCAACATCATGCCATAAATGACCAATGACTAGGCCCCTATGGTCGTCTTCCACACTTGCACAGTTTCGCTTTCGTAATAATTCTTCAGATTCTTCCAAGTCTTCTCCTTTGAAACTCATCTCTCGATCTCTTTCTATCTCGTCCCTAACACAGTAATTAGTACCAATCCAATCTGGTTGTGGGTAATATTTCTCCTCCTATTTATATGTCATCTCCCCTTGAGCCAAACCCTATAATGCATCCTTGCCAAAAAGAATTCACTAAGTTAATAATCAGTGTTGAAACATCACTAAAATATTTTAAAATGAAGCAATCTGAATTTATTGGTTTTTCTAGATAAACTCTGTGTACAATATATGTTAATTAGATGTTCAGCGAGCCATTAGCAAGAGAAAAGAAAAGCTTAGTAAAACCAAGTGACTGGTCCACTACAATTGCATTTTGCCCTCATAGATTATTCTAAGCTTTGAAACTTCGCTTGCGTTCGAATTGGTTCACATAATTTTCGTGAACAGTGAATTATTTTTGTTAGTCTTTCTCCAAGTTACTCTCATATATTTTTCAAAATAGAGACAAGGCCTCGTTTACATCTCAGTCTTCTTCCCCACTTCCACAGTGCAAATTATTGATTTTGGAGAATGTTGATCGTTAATGTGCAAATTAAATTATTAGAGTTAGTCGAATTGTTAATTTTAGCAAAAAAAACTTTTTAGTTAAATTTTTGTGTATGGCTCCTCTCTTTTTTAAAGTTCGCATATAATTCGGAGGGGACATTTCAGCCTTTTACTTGCCGTCTCAATTTGAAGCTTTTATTTAGACCAACATTGCATTATTAAATTACTTTTGTAAACTTTGAAAATGAATAACCTTCTACTGTGGTAAATAGAAAGATTCACTTTTTATTTTTTTAATACATAACTGTAACAATTGAGGCCTAACTAAGCAGTAAAAAGGATTCGGTTGAAATGAGAGATTTTTGGTCCAAAATCAGTTGCCGTGTTTGTGTTTGCACACATAATAAAAAACCATTAAAATATTTTTTAAAATGAAGCAATCTGAATTTATTGGTTTTATCATTGAACTTTATATACAATACATACTAATCGTTTCATTTTGTTCCACCGTTAAAAAACGTTAATGTTTGAACCCAAAGAAAATGGAGTAAATTAACTTCAAATCGCTTAATTTTTATATGTGTATATCTTAGAACATGAAGATGATAATGTGCGGTCGGATCTTGAAAACCAAGTGGCGGTCCACTATTATTGAGGGAGACTTTGGGAGTTACCCGTCGGCTTCTGACAATAAGTGCTATCAACATTCAAGCCTCAATAATTGCATTTCACACTCATAGAATTTTCAAAGCTTTGAAACTTGTTTGCGTTCGAATTTCTCCACCTAATTCTCATAAGCAATGGCTATTCAGTCTTCCCCAAGTTACTCTCACAAGTCAACCCCAACTCTATATCAACATCACACCATATTGACCGGCGACCAGATCCCATTCATCTCTCCCAGTCTTCTTCTCTAATTTCTTCTCCATAATTCGCTGTTCTTACCATCCTAAAAATTTAGTAATCATATTTTTTCAAAATAATTCTTTTTCCTGCTCCTCTAATCTCTTGCTATTAGATTCTCATTTGTAACATTGTTTATATGTCCGCAGAAGTCTTTGCTCCTTCCTACTTACCTTCCCAGAAAATATCTTGGAAATATTTTGCAGGCACAGCATATAATGTCGAGTCGGTCACTAAAACTTCTGACAGTTTCTCGGCATATCTTGTAGTCGAATCTCAATACAGGGAAAGTCAGTTACAGTTGCAAACAAACAGTAATTACAAAAAATAAAACCGTTGACCTGAACTATGAATAGAACATGCGGATGCTGAGTATCAAATGTATGTATGTCTAGCGTACAGTTTTAGCTCAAACAGGTCATATGATGTTTGGAGCCATGTTAGTAAGCAAATCATGGCAGTGTCCACTACCTTTTTTCCGAGAAACAAAATTGATTTTTTTCCCCTCATAAGTGAGTGTTATAATTTCAGAGCCAATCGATCAATCGACTCCCAGAAAATAAGTGCTGTCAACATTTTAGCTTCAACAATTGCATTGCAAACTGATAGATTATTCTAAGATTTGAAACTTGGTTGTGTTCCTATTTAGTTCATGTAGTTTTCGTGACCAATGAATTATGTGAGTCTTTCTCCAAGTTACTCCCACAGGACTTCCTCAATAGTACTATGTGCAACATCATGTCATAAATGACCAACGACCAGGTCCCTATGAGTCGTCTTCCACACTTGCTCAGTTTCGCTTCCGTAATAATTCTTCAGTTTCTTCCAAGTCTTCTCCTTTGAAACCCATCTCTCCATCTCTTTCTATCTCGTCCCTAACACAGTAATTAGTACCAATCCAATCTGTTTGTGGGTAATATTTCTCCTCCTATTTATATGTCATCTCCCCTTGAGCCAAAGCCCATGTGCATCCTTGCCAAAAGAATTCACTAATAAGTTAATAATCAGTGTTGAAACCTCACTTGCCAATGAATTCTTACTGTCATCGCCTCCTCCACTCTTTTTTTGTGTTGCTCTTTGCAATATTGGTTGCTGGCACTGGCAGGTACGCTGGTGCTGATGCAGTCAAGTGTCTCCCAGATCAGGAAGCTTCGCTTCTTGACCTCAATCAGGGTTTCCTTTTTAGAGCCGAATTGAGCGAACCGCTAGTCTCATGGAAACAGGGCTCCAATTGCTGCAGCTGGGAGGGCGTCACTTGTGACACTGTGTCGGGTCATGTCATCGGGCTCGATCTCAGTGGGAGGCATATATTGGTAATCTCCGTTCTAGCCTCTTCAACCTCACCTCTCTCCAAACTCTCAATCTTGGATGGAATCACTTTAGGGGCGCCCCCATTCCTCAGTCAGGTTTCGAGAGGCTTACCAAACTGACGCACCTCTATCTCAATTATGCGGAGTTGAGTGGCCAGATTCCCATTGGCATCTCTCGCTTGACCAGCTTGATCTCCCTCGATCTCTTAGGAGGATATGAATTACAGCTCCGAAATCCTAGTCTCCAAATGCTGGTTAAAAACCTTAGCAATCTCGATGGTGTCAAGATGTCTTCTGAACATGACTGGAGCAAGACATTATCCAAGTCGCTGCCTCGGCTTCAAGTCCTCAGTTTGCAAGGATGTGATCTCCCAGGTGAACAAATTTTTATTTTATTTTATTTTTTTTTTTAAACTATTGTTTGATTGAATATTGTGCTTGATTTGTTTCTATTTCTTTGTAACAAAAGCTGGCTGCTTTCTTAGTCTTGGTAGATTTGGATTTGCAGGATCATTGCCGTGTTTGTGTTTGCACACATAATAAAAAACCATTAAAAATATGTTTTTAAAATGAAGCAATTTGACTTCCAAAAATAAGTGCCGTCAACATTCTACCTTCAACAATTGCATTGCAAACTGATAAATTATTTTAAGAATTGAAACTTGGTTTGTGTTCCAATTTAGTTCATGTAGTTTTCGTGAGCGATGAATTATGTGAGTCTTTTTCCAAGTTACTAGCATAGGACTTTCTCAATAATACTATGAGCCACATCATGCCATAAATGACCAACGACCAGGCCTCTATGAGTCGTCTTCCACACTTGGAAGTCTTCTCCATTGAAGCTCATCTCTTGATCTCTTCTATCTTGTCCCTAACACAGTAATTAGTACCAATCCAATCTGTTTGTGGGTAATATTTCTCATCCTATTTATATGTTATCTCCCATTGAGCCAAAGCCCATGTGCATCCTTGCCAAAAGAATTCACTAATAAGTTAATAATTCAGTGTTGAAACCTCACTCGCCAATGAATTCCTACTGCCGTCGCCGCCTCCACTCTTTTTTTCTGTTGCTCTTTGCAATGTTGGTTGCTGGGACTGGCAGGTACGCTGGTGCTCATGCAGTCAAGTGTCTCCCAGATCAGGAAGCTTCGCTTCTTGACCTCAAACAGGGTTTCCGTTTTCTAGACGAATTCAGCAAGCCGCTAGTCTCATGGAAGCGGGTTCCAATTGCTGCAGCTGGGAGGGCGTCACTTGTGACACTGCGTCGGGTCATGTCATTGGGCTCGATCTCAGTGAGAGGAATATATTTGGTAATCTCAGTTGTAGCCTCTTCAACCTCACCTCTCTGCAAACTCTCAACCTCGGATGGAATAACTTTGAGGACGCCCCCATTCCTCAGTCAGGTTTCGAGAGGCTTACCAAACTGACGCACCTCTATCTCAATTATATGGGATTGAGTGGCCAGATTCCCATTGGCATCTCTCACTTGACCAGCTTGATCTCCCTCGATCTCTCAGGAAATGAATTACAGCTCCAATCCTAATCTCCAAATGCTAGTTAAAAACCTTAGCAATCTGAGGGAGCTCCATCTCGATGGTGTCAACATGTCCTCTGAACATGACTTGAGCAAGACATTATCCAAGTCGCTGCCTCGGCTTCAAATCCTCAGTTTGGCTGACTGTGACCTCCCAGGTGAACAACTTTTTATTTTATTTTTTATTTTTTTTAAACTATTGTTTGATTGTATATTGTGCTTGATTTGTTTCTATTTCTTTGTAACAAAAGCTAGCTGCCTTCTTAGTCTTGGTAGATTTGGAATTGCAGGATCATTGCCCAACGACTTCTTCTCTACAAACAAAAAAATTGACCTTCTGGATCTATCTGAGAATCGAAGGCTTTCCGGAGTTTTGCCTGATTTTCCGACGGACAATGCTTTGCAAAGTTTGTTTCTTACTGGCTCAAATTTTCAGGACCATCCCCGCTTCAATTGCAAACTTAACCCAACTAGTTGACATAGATCTTTCAGGGAATTGTCTGACGGGAGTTATTCCCACTTCAATTGGGAGTTTAATTCAACTAGAGAATTTGGTTCTTTCAGGGAATTGTTTGACGGGAGTTATTCCCACTTCAATTGGGAGTTTAATTCAACTAGAGAATTTGGTTCTTTCAGGGAATTGTTTGACGGGAGTTATTCCCACTTCGATTGGGGGTTTAATTCAATTGGAGTCTATGTATCTTTCAAGGAATTGTTTGACGGGAGTTATTCCCTCTTCGATTGGGGGTTTAATTAAACTGGAGTATATGGATCTTTCATCTAATTCTCTTCGCGGTCCAGTCCCTTCTTTTGAACCCGAGGCAAAAAATTTTTAAACTCGACCTTTCTAACAATAGTCTTACAGGACCTATCCCTATGTCTTTGTTCTGCCTCCCTCAATTGGGAAGTCTGAATTTGTCTTATAATCAACTCTTTGGTGAACTAGGAGAGTTTTTGAACCCATCAACTTCACTATGCAATATTGATTTGAGCAATAACCAATTGAATGGATGGATTCCAGGGTCAATTTCTAAAATTTCAGGGCTTATATTTTTATACATTGCATCAAACAATTTCAGTGTGGCGTTAGACATGTTTAACAGTCTGAGAAATCTAATTGAATTGGATGTCTCAAATAATAAACTGATTCAAGACGTCAGTGAAAACAACTTTCACACTTTCCAAAGTTGTATGTAATTGATTTGGCATCTTGCAATCTCTCCAAGATCCCTGCCTTTCTAAAGTATCAAGATGGATTAGAGCAATTAGACCTATCAAATAATAGAATCAACGGTAGTATTCCAAAGTGGATATGGAGGACGCCTCAATTATTAAACCTATCCTTCAATTTATTCTCAAACATCAAGGGGCCAATTGATCTTACTACAACCAACCTTGTATCTATCTTTCTCCAATCCAATATGCTCCAAGGACCAATTCCACTCCTTCCCCCACGTATTGGTGCACTAGATTATTCAAACAACAACTTCTCGTCCACTATACCTTCCAACATCTTCTTCAATCTTAATCATATCGAATTCTTTTCACTAGCAAACAACATCATCACAGGAGAAATCCCGCCATCCATTTGCACAGCAAAGTCTCTCCGAGTCCTCGACTTTTCAAACAACAGCTTGAGTGGTTCAATACCATCTTGCCTATTAGAAGGTAACAATTCTCTAGTTGAATTAAACCTCAGGGGAAACGAACTTCGGGGGATCATTCCACAAAATATCAGTAAAGGATGTAAACTAGAGAGAATAATGTTTGATGGCAACAGTTTGCAAGGGCAATTACCCCGCTCGTTGATCAACTGTACATCACTAGAGGTTCTAGACCTTGGAACAATCATATCATGGATTCTTTTCCGTACTGGTTGAGAGATTTGGTTACACTCAGTGTCCTTATTCTAAGGGCAAACAAATTTTATGGGCCGATCAATTGTGTTCGAAGTCCTGGGATCAACTATGCATTGCCAAAGCTACAAATTTTTGATCTCTCTTCAAACCACTTCAATGGTAGTCTCTCTTCGGAGTGTTTCAATGCCTTGAAGGCAATGTTGAATTCCTCGCAGCGAAACTCCTCAACAATGGGATTTTATTTTGACAATTTGTGGAACTCTTCTACAGCTAAATTTATATACGATGTGGTCTCAGTAACAAATAAAGGAGAGAAATCAACAATGAGAAAATTATTGACCATATTTACATATGTTGATTTCTCGAACAATGCCTTTGAGGGTGATATTCCAGAGGTGATCGGTGAACTTCAAGGCTTCCATGTGCTCAACTTGTCGCACAACTTCCTCTCAGGAGACATCCCTCCAACAATTGGGAACATGAAACAGATCGAGTCATTGGTCTCAGTCTCTCAGCAAACTCTCTTTCAGGAGAGATTCCAAAAGAGATGGCGTCTCTCACTTTTCTTTCTTACTTAAATCTCTCCGACAACGATTTCACTGGAAAAATCCCTCAAGGCAACCAATTCTCTACATTCTCAAATGCATCTTTTCAAGAGAATCCAGGATTGTGCGGGAACCCATTATCAAAGCAATGTGGCAATGCAAGTCCAAAAATAACAGATGCAATGTCACCATCAAAGTCTGATAGTTCATCTTCGACATATATAATTGGTCTAGCCTTATTTGTTGGATTGGGATTTGGAGTGGGCTTCGCAGTGGTTCTAGTACTTCAAAATGTGCCTCTAAAATTTTGGAGAAAGCAATGACACTGACCAGCTATGACCTTAAGACATTCGTGAGCAGTGAATGTACGTAGCAAACCATAAATTGTTGGAACTATCTTCTGCCAGAATAAAGCTTTTTTTGTGTTTTAATTTGTTTATGTTTTTCCAAAGTGAATACTGTTCTTGAGGTTTTTTAAGTTATTACATCAACTACTGAGTCTATTATACGTAATTGTTGGGTTGGATTTGAATTTGAATTTAATTGACATTATATGAACGATTATTATGTTGTCTTTCTCTTGATCCGTTATTTCTAGCAGCTCAATGCCAAACACGTACCTGTGAATTTCATTGGTTTGATAATGAGTTGACCTTTCAATTTAGTCACTAATATTGTTATTTAGAATTATGTTTTAAATAACAGAAGACACATTTGAATGATTAGTGGAACATGCCTTGATGCAAAATTAACATCCTAGATCAACTTAAACTAAATTGGGGCTCAATCTGGCTACTCAAGTGTATCAAGATCCAATGGAACAATAACCACATTTTATATTATTGTATATTATATTGGAACTTATATTGGAACAAGTGATAGATGAAGAAGTACTTGTGTTAGAATTTATATGGTGTTATTGATTCAATATTCTTGGATTAGACTCAACATAATTTCTAGGATTTCATCTCTTATCTGTTATCACTCGTTTTTGGGTAAATGGATCCCAATTTCTTTTGTACTTCATTTAACTCTTTTGGTCATTTTTTGATTGGTCGATTGTTCAATCTAATGGGTTACCTTATATAGTTTAAATATCAATTTGAAGATAGCTCCATCATATAATTTGCTGAGTTATGGGGTTTGTACTTATTTCTTTATATTTTGTGTAATATGAATTTCATCGATGAAACTTCAAGGTATTGCTCTTACGTTACAAAGAGAAAGGTTATTTAGTTATTGGATCTGTCTTAATTGGTAAATGAGTGGAGATGGATTGCGAAAGTATACTATTCAAATCTTATATAGTATTATATTGTTCTTTCATTCTTTAACACAACATCCCATCCTTACTCTCAGCAATAACAAATGTTTTTACTATATCTTTTTTGTTTTCAATGGGTTACCTAGTTAAAAAATAGCTATATCCAAACTGGATTCAATAAGCTACATTGCCTTGTGAGGCCCATGTCCATGAATTATTTAGAGGCCTACATCTCATTAAATTCAAGTCACAAAATTTTGAGCTAGAATAACATTACTTTTTGTCGAATAAAATGCGCTAAATCTCAATCCTCTTCCAAACAGAAAATAAAATATGTCTCATACTTTATTGTTGGAGACGTACTTTCAACTTGTATCTTATGTGTCAACAAAAATATCTCAATGGATTTCTCTCCCGTTTCTCCCAATATAGAAATGTACTGAATTACTCACAGGTTGCGTGAATTTCAATAACATAAATTTTTATATATTTATTATATATAAAATAAAATAAGTTGAATCCAATTTCATTCAACCAAAACAACAGGAATTGGAACTCAATTCCACCAAGTAACCAAATAGCATGAATAAAAATCAGCAATTAATTTAAGCTCATTGATTAGCCGCCTAATGGTGCAATTATTTGTAAAAAAAAAAAAAAAATCGTTTTATTGACCATCTCAGTTCTTAAACGAACGGATGGCAGTTATATACGCATCATTTACCATGGAAAGAATCATGGAATTGCAATCCCCAAACGAGTCAAATAAACAAAATCCTTTGCTTTCTCATCTCTTTAAATAAAACTGACGCATTTTAGTAGTTCAGTTTGTCTACTTGCAACCTGAAAAAACTGGAATTTAAATCTTATCATTTTTATAAAAAAAACAGTGGACAGTCATCTTTTAGTCAAAACATCCATGTCAATGATTTGAAGTTTTGTATAAGCCCTTATTTGCCACTCATGTTTATAATAACAATAAAGCAGTCAAAATACGAGAAAGATAACGAAGTAATAACAACCATTTAGATGGAATTAAATAATGAGATTTTGAAAAACATGAAGGGGGCAAAAACAAAAAAAAAAAGGAGAGAAAAAAAATCATAGATTAAACCAGCGCACTATCTAACTCAATTTACAAGTACTGATGGAAACACCTTGATCTATGATTTACTCTTGTTCATCATTCTCTTGAGTGAACAACTCAAAGAAGAAGAAGAAGAAGATGACGACGACGACGAGGAGGACAAGGAGGAGGAGGAGGCGGATAATAGGGGTGAGCAGAGTTCGGTTATAACCGAAATAACCGACAAAAAACCGAAACCCGAACTCGAACCGAACAGAACCGAACCGCTCTAGTTCGGTTCGGTTTCGATTTTGTGTTTCAAAAACTGAACTCGACCGAACCGAACCGAATCTCTTACCCTATATATCACCCCACCCAAATTCAATGTAGTGAATCATATAGTTCATAACAAAAACTGGTGAAAACTTATCTCATTACTTCTAGCAATACCATCTTTTTATGTTGCATATGTGAAAGTTATGTTAAGTACACCATCACAATTAAGAATAATATTATATAATATAGTTCTTTTTTTTATTCTTGCCATTAAAAGTTAGTAATAATTATGTGAGTTTTGATATAAGAGCCCAAATATAGCGTAAAAGTTTTAGAATATGAAATTTTAATTCACATTAAGGTTAGGGTCTTTTTCTTCTTTCTAATTTGGGTATTGAATATTTGAGATTAGAATATTAAATGATGATAATATAATGAAGATTAAAAAATGTAAAATAATGATGGAAAAATATTGGTCTAACCGAAAAAAACTGAAAAACCGAACCAAACTGAGTCGGTTCGGTTCGGTTCGGTTGCTAAGTCTAATCGGTTCGGTTCGATTTTGCAAAAATTAGCAAAAACTGAACTGAACCGACCGATGCTCACCCCTAGCGGATAATGACGATGCCTATGACTCGTCACCCTTTGTCACGATCTGACCAAAACTGGCTGAATCGAGTGGCAACTCAACTGTTGCGTTACCTTCCCCTTCTCCATTCCCTCCACCCAACTCCTCTCCCACCACCACCTCAACCGCCGCCGCCGCCCCGTCACCGCCCACCGAGCCCGACTCCTCCCGCTTCACTTGATCCCTACAAATCGGGCACGTAGAATGCGACCCAAGCCACATGTCAATACACTCAACATGAAACACATGCTTGCATCTAGGCAACACTTCCCAACCTCACCTCCCGCCATCACACTCAAGCACACAACACAATCCAATGTACTCTCGCCCTCTTTCTTCTCACAAACAAACATAGGGAGAGAAGCAAACGTCACCTCGTCGATTCGCCTAGTGAGGCCGGCTAGGGTCGTTTGAAATGGCTCGAAAACTGCATATGCGATGACAGGCCTCCGTCTGAAGAACCAACGGGCGTACATATGGAGGAGAATTACGGAGAAGACGACGATTGATAGAAGTATGACCGCGGCCAATAAGACCTTTCGTTGTAAGGGTATGTGCCAGCATCCTGACTACTACAATGGTAGCCAGGAGTGTTACTGCGGAAAATACTGCGGCTTCTGCTCCTACTCATTTGGTGAAGTAGTTGTATGGTGATATAAAAGAGGGAGATTTGGGGGTCATAAGGGGTTATTTGCATTTACAGTGATACACAGGGGGTTATTTACATTTACTACCCCTTTCAATGTCCAAATGTGACTCCGAGCTTGTTGTTATTTAGGTTTAAGAGTGAGCTATTAAATTTTAACTAGCTCCAACTTTTCTTTTTTTTCTTTTTTTTTTTATGTTTTTTTTTAGAAGAAGTTTGTGGGTTAACCGTCAGCTTACACGCACTCTATCACATATGTGGCACTCCATGACATTCGAATATGTTATCATTGGAGAGCAAACCCAACAGCTTACCGTGTGACCACATAGAGAGAGAGAGAGACACTCCAAATTTTTTTTTAACGTCTCAATTCTCTTGCAACAGAAGTATATATCTACATGCAAAATATTTAGAGACGCACAATTTTAAATATCAAAATTGGATGGGTATCTACAGAAAAGGACCTCTACTATTATTTACTGTTTATAAGTATTGAATAATATTTGGGTCACTCGCCTCATGTGAAGAGTGATGGATCTAGCTATACTTTTTCCTTCTATTCCGTGACTTTGTGTCCACAGTCCACCTCTCTTTGATTTTAAGTGAAATTTTCCCATGACAACTTTAAAATAATATTTACTCAACCAACGGTTTAATACATTTGTGTGTATTAATCATATATTAATCTCGTAAGGTTTGCGTTGATTAACGTATAATACTCAGCTTTGTGATTGACCAGGAGACATAAACAGGTTGATGTTCCCCTAATGCTCTTTTGAGTTTTGTAATATTTGTTCATGTTTCTTCTTATGTTTTTTCTTTTTGGAAAAAGCCCGAAGGTCTACAATTCTGACGAAACCAAAACCAGACACTTTTTTAGGGGCAAAAGGAGAGAGACAAGAATAACAATGACAAATAAAAGAGACGCTAAAAATAAGTTTTAGAATCGAATTGTTTTTTCTTGAAAAAGTCAGTGATAGAATTAAACCTCTATTTCTGAGGATAAAAATGTTCATCCTCATTCTTTTAAAAATGTATTATAAATATGTCTACTGTAAGAATCAAACCGACGGTCTGTGAGTGAGCGGAGCTCTACAAACCCAATGCCAACCGGAATACAACTGGTGGGGGACTAGTGATGCGTAGATATTAATTATGCATTTAATCTATGCAGCTAACATATCACCAAAACATGAATTCGATGGGGTTTTCGAATTTAAGACCTTGTATTCTCCTAAAAGGAAAGTAAACAGATAAAAGTCTACTGAAGAAGTGGCTACCAGAGGAACCATATGCCAAACAAGAATTCGAAACAGATGGCTTAGCAAAGACTCGGCAATATCCTACTTCTCTAATAAGTCAAACAAATACAGCATACTAAACAAGTAGCTAGCATGAATTTCTGCTGACCACCGTGATTAAAAGTTAATTAGAAGATGCAGATTGCAAATGGACCGCCAACTTCATATCTAAAAACCTGTTCATTGTCTTTCTTAAACATAAGATGTCTTTTACACCTAAAGTTTCTTTTATTGTAGCTGAAAACATGACTTGAATTTGCAGTTTCTCTGTTGTAAATCACACGTCTTACCAGCTATGTTCTTACGAGTAGAATCATTAATATAAATTTGATGTTGGAATGGGCATTCAATTCAGATTCAAATCAGCCTCTTCGTTGTGACCACCTCCTGTAAGAAGCCTATAAACCTAAAACACGACCATTTACAACAAGGGAAAAATAGAAAAATTGCAAAATTTAACTCGACGAAGGCATTGGGATGATACATGCGATAAATCCCAAGCAACGCTACTTCAGTAGGCTCCAACTAGCATAACAAGAGAATTTCTTCATTATCCATTAGAGAGGAGAAGGGCTTTAGAACGAGTTGTCCCCTTATTCGTTAAGAAAAGAAATCGTTTAATCTTATTCAGTAAAGTGCCAGTGGCCTAGTAACGGTCACCCCCCATGGCAGCATCCTTCATATACCGACCGATCCCCAGGAAACATAGAGGACTTTGGCCATCAAACATTCCTAAATCACAACATAAAATCAGCCCTAACTTTGCCTACTCTGCTTCCTTATATCTCACCGGCCATCTCAGTCACCGTCCCTTCTACCGAGCTTATTGGTGCCAAAGACAATCTCATAGGGGCGCTGTAAACAGGGCATATGGGGCGAGACATGAACCAGGCACCGATGCAAGCATCATGGAAATAATGCTTGCACTGTTAGCTATTAAACTTGTTACATGCATTAGTAATTATGTTATTCATGTATTCATGCACTTATGAGATACATGTACATGAGAAATTCATGAAACTAGTTTGAAGAGTCATGTGGTTTGGTGTTTGAAGAGTCATGTAGTTTGGTGTTTGAAGAGTTATGGAGGAGGATGTTCCAAAAGGCCTATATAAGGAAGTGCATATGTAAGTCCAATGAATAACTCAAAATACAAAGTTCATTTCCTCCTTCTAGAAAAACTATTCCCAATAAAACTGGTATCAGAACCAAGACACCTATGACTGACTTCTTCTAGTTCTATCCAAACCCAAGTGCCCCTCTTAACTAAAACCAATTATGGTAAATGGAGTATCCAAATGGAGGCCTTGTTGGGATCCATGGGAGCGTGGAACACGGTGGTAAATGGAGCCAAGGAGGATGAGATGAAGAAGGAGAAGAAGGCGTTGTTCACAATCTACCAAGGAGTAGATGACGCCACGTTCGAGTTGATCGCCTCTGCAAAAACTTCTAAGGAAGCTTGGGAGATCTTGAAGAAAGCCTTTGATGGCGTAGAAAGAGTGAAGAAATTCGCTTGCAATCTTTGCGAGCAGATTTTGAGGTCCTACAACAAGAAGGGTCAGAATCCATTGGTGATTACTTTCATCGAGTAAATTCCATTGTGCATGAGATGAGGCGACATGGTGAGAAGATTGAGGACGTACGTGTTGTGGAGAAGATCATGAGATCTCTACACTCAAGATTTGATTATATCGCTGTGGCGATTGAAGAATCAAATGATCTGGAGGATATGTCAGTGGAAGAGCTCCAAGGCTCTCTACAAGTTTATGAAGAAAGAGGCTTGCGAAAGAAGAAAGAAGAAGGAAAGACTATGGAGCAAGCGCTTCAAGCCAACTCTTCCAAAAAGAAGGATGGATCTTCAAGAGGAGGTTACCATCGAGGAAGAGGGGACGTGGTGGCAAAGGACGAGGTGGTCGTGGTAACCACTTCAACGAACAAAGCAGCACCCATGGTGATGAAAGTGAAGGGAATGGTCGTGGAAGCCATGAAACTCGTGCCGAGGCCGCGGTCGAGGTCGTGGCCGGAAAGGAAGGTATGATAAATCTCATATCCAGTGCTATGTTTGTAAGAAATATGATCATTTCTCCTATGATTGTTGGTATAATTCTGACAATGATGGTGGAGAAAAGGCTAACCATGTGGAGCTAATTGAAGGACAAGTGTTGCTCATGTCCTATAATGAAATTGAGCCGCCTCAACGGTCACATGGTTCATAGACACGGGAGCCTCAAATCACATGAGGGAAGAAAGGAGTTCTTCACAAGGCTCGATGAAGGTCATCAAGGCTACATCACATTTGGTGATCTTTCCAAATGTCCAATTGAAGGAAAAGGTGATGTTGTCTTTAAACTTCAAAATGGTAGGGAGCTTTGCATCTCTGATGTCTATTATGTCCCTGCTATAAAAAGTAACTTATTGAGTATTGGACAATTGTTGGAAAGAGGATATGGCATCAAGACGAGCGATCTAGCTCTTAGCTTGTTGGATAAGATAACAGGCTGATTACACATGTGAAGATGACAAAGAACAGGATGTTCCCGTTGAAGCTCTCAATTGTGGAGTCGAGGTGCATGAAGGCAACGACTCAAGATCACAGCAATCTGTAGCATCTTCGCTATGGACATCTCAATTTTGAGGCATTCAAGCTAATGGAGAAGAAGAAAATGGTGGTGGGATTGCCAAGATTGATGCTCCTAACAACCTTTGTGATGTTTGCATTGTGGGAAATCAACAAAGGGAGTCATTCAAGAAGTATGATGTCAAAAGAGCATCTAAACGTCTACAATTGGTGCATTCAGACGTATGTGGACCCATCAAGCCCGAGTCTATGGTGGTAATAGGTATTTCCTAACCTTTACTGATGATTTTAGTGGCAAGACTTGGGTGTATATGCTAAAAGAGAAAAAAGAAGTCTTCTCAAAATTCAAAGAATTCAAGAGCTTTGTTGAAAAACAAAGTGGATGTCTGCTAAGTGTTTGAGAACTGATCGTGGAGGCGAGTATATGTCGCAGGAGTTTGAGAATTTCTGCAGGGAACATGGCATCCAACATCAACTCACTATGCCGCAAACACCACAACAAAATGGTATCTCAGAGAGGAAGAATAGAACAATTCTCAACATGGTCCGGTGTATGCTGAAGGAGAAAAATATCCCAAAGGAATTTTGGGGAGATGTTGTGGCTTATTTTGTTTATTTGTTGAACAGGTTTCCAACGAAGAGACTTGAAGACATGACGCCAGAGGAAGCATGGAGTTCTCGAAAGCCAAAGGTCGATCATCTTCGAATCTTTGGAAGTGTTGCTTATGCTAAGATTTAGGAGGAGAAGCGCACGAAGCTTGAAGAAAAAGCCAAAGATGCATATTCTTGGGCTATGGTGAGAACTGCAGCGGATACAAGCTGTATAACCCCGTCACTTGCAAGATTGTGATGTCAAGAGATGTGAAATTGATGAAGATCAAAGCTGGGAGTGGAAGACAATTGACATGGGGATTCTCATTCCTCTTGATGGTGAGAGGAGAAGAGAGAGTCACCATCCACTACCTTAAATGAAGATTCAGACCATGATGATTCTACCAGTCCTGTACGCAAGACAAGGAGAGTTCAAGAGATTTATGACTCCACTAACCAGTTGAGCCCATTGATGGGGAGAACGAGGAGGAGTTCAACAATTTTTGTCTTTTTGCAGGCTTTGATCCTATGACATTGAGGAGGCCAATAAGGAGGCAAAATGGAAGGAAAGCTATGGAGGAGGAGATTCACTCCATCAAGAAAAATGATACGTGGGAGCTCACATCACTTCCACAAGATTCAAACCCCATTGGTGTTAAATGGGTATACAAGACAAAGAGAGATGCCAAAGGTGTGGTAGAGCGACATAAGGCGAGATTGGTCGTGAAGGGCTATAAGCAAAAGTATGGCATCGACTATGAAGAGGTCTTTGCCCCAGTAGTAAGGCTAGAAACGGTGAGGTTGTTGATCTCACTTGCGGCCCAACGACGGTGGAAAATGCATCAAATGGACGTGAAGTCGGCATTCCTAAATGGGAAACTTGAAGAAGAAGTTTATGTTAAACAGCCACCAGGATTCATTATTAAAGGGAAAGAAACGAAGGTGTACAAGCTGAAGAAGGCTCTCTATGGGCTAAAGCAAGCACCAGAGCATGGAATTCAAGGATTGATAATTACTTCATGCAACAAGGATTTATGAGGTGCCCTTATGAGCATTCTTTATATGCTAAGGCAAACTCACATGGAGAAGTATGTTTGTTTGCTTGTATGTAGATGATCTGATGTTTACAGGTAGCAGTCAC